>JASAMX010000164.1:0-23465 GCA_030248175.1 Microlaimidae sp. YZB2_3
AAAATCTTCACATTATCCCATATCAACTCTTAGATCACATTTATGAGGTTATTTTATAGAATTTAAGTTTTTTGCAAGGCGTTATAATCCTATATGGGCCCGAAAATAGCCTATTTTTGGTATGTACAATTTAAAATGTAAACGAAAAATTTTTATTTAGCTTTTAAACAACTTAAACAAAAATATATTTATCGGATTGGCCAAAATTGGGCGGACCTAAATTTAGCGCAAAATTATTTCTAGTATCTAAAAATTTCGTATGGCAACCAAAATGGGCATACGTTTAATTTAAAAAAAAATCGTTGTCAAAATACAATTCAGCTTAATTTTTAGGTTCGCTTAGGCTTAGAATAACTAAACTAAGCAGAACTAAGTTGTCCATATTTTTGGTGGTCCATGTAACCATAAAATTTTAACACTTTATAGAAATTTTTAGATTCCTCAGACTTTTACCAATGTTAAAATATGGATTTTAATTTATTTTGATGCTTGACAAAAGTTTTTTTAACGACATTAATTGTACATACCAAATATTGGCAATTTTTAGGCTCAAAAGGGCTCATAACTTCTTACAAAAAACTTAAATCAAAAAAAATAATCTAAAAAATGAGGTCTACGTGTTAAATTTGATGTATAATATGTTTTATTTGTATATTTTACTTTTTCATCGATTAAATCGATAATTGGTACATGTATAAGACTTATATCTAGATAAATAAATCATCAAAAAAACGCGATTCTTTTAGGGTCGTCTGACACAGATATTTTAACGAAAAGAATTTTATAGCTATTAAAGGCAAGAATAAGGTTTTTACAAAAAAATATCAAAATTGACAAAAATTTAATTCCGTACCGCAACTTTAACCCACTGCACGATTAACCATTGTTGATGGCGTATGCTAAAAAATTCTTAAATAGCTCTTTAACTAACTAAAAATTTATACACTTTACATGACTCATAAATTACCTGTATTTTTATAATACTAAAAACCTAAAAACATTTGCTAAACATATCTTGATTTCATGCTAATTAGCAAAATTTGCTTTACATTTTTTACCTTTTTATATTTTGGGTCCCTCAAAATTTTTTTCTGAGATTAATATTTAGAGCTGTTTTTTTGGTATTACTGCAGTATAACACCTCCAGCGAGATAAGGAAAATCTTGCATTCACATATATGTATTTATTTAAGGCGGATATGGATATGACTATGGCGACTGACGCTCATCAGCCATTTTCAAGATATTACAGAGTCTGGGAAGCTCCTTACAAAATCGACTTTTTTCACTATTTTCACTTTTAGTTTTAAGCGTATTTGCGTCTATATTATGTGTTTTTTTTTGGTTATCAAATAAAAATATATACTTTTGTGCAGTTTTTAATGTTTATAAAACGTAACTGTAAAGGATCGGACTACGGTGATGTAGGGGGGAATATAAACCAATCCAGTAAAAGTATTAATCCCTTTGTGAAGTAGCTCATGATATATGGTTTTTTATAAAAGTTGAAAGGCGGTTGGTTCAGTTTATTTCTCCGCATCTACTACTTTATAATTTAATCGTTTTTTTTGTCAAATCTATCTTTGTTTATATATTTAAAAATTAAATTCGAATTGCGACGTTTTTTTTTTCTTCTTCAAGGCTAAAATGTACGTTTTTCTTTTTTTTTAAAATTGCCTATTGTATTTTAATCTTTGTTTTAAACCGATTTAATCAATTACGCCAATTAAATTCCAAATTTTGCAAATCAACAGCATCTCCTACAGAATTTTTTGTTATGAGACTTAGGTTCTCGACCGTTATTTTGTAAGCGAATTCTTTTTCCGAATTATCAAAATGGTTTAAAAGGAGGAATTAGAGGCGGAAAATGCTCACTTACGCCAACAGATAAAAAATCTTGAAGAACATAACAGGACTCTAAAAGAACTAATAGTTACATTGAAAACTGAACCCACTATAAACAATTAAAGAATTAGTCTCGGAAATTTGTGAAGCCGTTTTTCTTAGGCTTATCCCTTTTATGAAAAAGTACATGGAAGACATCGAAGCTTCTAAAGAGCACTCAACAATGATAGTGGTGTTCGGTTTGTCAGAGGCAAGGTCTTCTAAAGATGAAGCGCAGGCCGTACAAGATTTAGTTTCCTCATTAGCGGGCAAGGAAGAAATCGTTACCGTAGCCAAGCATTTCAGGATTGGCAAAAAAACGGAGCGGTTTCCTAACCGCCTATTAAAAATCCGATTTGCCTCTAACCGAGTTAGAAACAAAATCGTGCGTTCCGGAGGAAACCAAAAAAGTTCTGAGAAGTATAAGGGCGTGTATGTGGTCCTTCACTCAGGAATGAGCAGAGGAAAAAACAAGTTGGTCTAATAGAAACAAAAAATAAAATCTTACAAAACAAAACCAAACGAGTTCACATTCGTTACTCTGACAGGGGTAAACCCTACTTATTTGACATTAATTCCTAAACCGAAATCAAGATATTGGATTCCCAATAGGCAGACGTGCGAACCAATTACGATATTTTTAGTAAACCGTTAATTAAAGCTTTATATTTTAACGCAAGAAGTGTCAAAAATGCTTTAGATGAATTTAATATATTGGTTTCGGGAAAGGAAGAAATTTTTGGTGATAATGATTTTATAATGGTTACGGAAACATGGTTTAATGAGAGTATTAATATGATAAATAATAATAACTTTTTTAACGTTTATCCAAATAATAGATCAAATCATTAGGGCGGTGGCGTTTGTATTTTAACAAAACGAAATTATCACACAATTCAATTACAGATACATAAAAAATTTTGTAATATTGAAATTTTTATTCCAAACATAGTTATTGCAACGTTTCGGTAATGTCAAATTACCATCATCAGGCATTTCTATAAATATAAAGCAATTAAAGCTACATAGTTACACAAGAATTAAAAGACATTAGGCAGTAAATAACGTAAGTAAAACACGTAAAAACTAAAAAAAAAAATATGTGCAATTTTTAAAACCCTTGGCCGAAGTCCTCTTACTGATCGTACCACAATGCGTAAAGAAAAGTCCGCCGTTTTAGACCACATATTGCAGTGTGGTTATAATGCGTCTTTTAACGATTTTACTATTTTATATCGCGCATCCAATGATTTTCATTTGTTATGTAAAGAGAGTATTCACATAGCTCAAGAGAAACCATCCCTAAACAAAAATGTCGCGTTCCTTCCTCTCCAACTTTTTTAATAACTTTTTTTAAATAACAGTCTAAATGTTTGTTTTAATCAAAAATTGTTTTTTTTATCAGCTTTTTGTTTACCGTCCGCGAAGAGTTTAATCTTAGAGTATTTTACGAAGTCTACGATGTCGTTCATATAAATCAAAAAAAAACGGTCCCAAAACCGATCCCTGAGGAACTGAGCTCTTGACACAATGAGAGGCTGATTCTTGATTATTCGACAATACCTTAAGGTCTCTACCTACTAAAAAACACTCGATCAATTTAAGAAATCTCCCAGTTACGCCATACTTTTCTAATTTTTATAAAAGCTTTTGGTGTAAAACCTTTTCAAACGCTTTACCTAAGTTCAAATAAACTACACCAACACTTTTTTTTTTTTTAACCGAAATACCCATTATTTAAAATTCCCGAAACTCAGTTATAGTAGAGCTGTTTGCCTGAAAGCCGTGTTGGCACCTTGACAAAACATTTAGAAGAAAAGCAGAAAGTTCATTGGATATTTGTGTTTTTTTTCAAAACAGTTTGTAAAATTGTACTGTTTATTTTGTGTTTTAGCACTTCTCGAAATTTTTAACAATCTTTGAAGTATCAAAATTAACAAATTGAAGTGACTAATAAATATATAAAACAAATTAAAACAACATATATATATATATATAACCTAACATCGATAATATTGCAAGTATTTACTAGATAGATGCAAATAATGTTTTTTTCTCTAAATTTACAAATTATTAAAAAATACAAGTGGTACACACATTTTTCTGAGTATACATCACAACACAAAATTTAATAAATTTGATATTTAAATATTTAAAAAATGAGAAAAAAATCAGGTAAATTCTAACACAATGCAATCAGTAATTTTATGGTTTGTTGTTTAAAGGCAGAGCAAGTAACAATCAGTTGAATATAGGCTTGTTGGAAATTAAAAATTAATAATCTGGTAGCTTTAATGACTTCGAGTAACTGACTTAAATTTGGACACCCTAAATATCAGGGCCCTGCTGGCCCATGTGAACAAAACCCCAAAAAATATTTTATAAAAATTTTTTAAAATGATTTGGAAAGTTAAAAAAGCAACAAGTTTTGATAAAATTTTGAAACATTGAAGGTGAAACTAGACTAACAAAAAAAATTTTTGTGTTTTGTATATTTAATAATTTAAAACCTTAAACAAACAACAGTGCAGGTGAAACCAAAAAAAAACAGTTAAATTTTGAAATGTTAAATTGATAAAACGGTGGAAACCATTAAAAATAACAAGATTGTTTAAAAAAAACACAAACAGGGCTAAAAATACGAAAAATTTTTTAAAAAATTTTATATGGTAAAAGTAAACGGAACCGTAAAATAGATTATACTAAAGAAATGATAAAAAAAATTTTAAACAAAAAGCTGATAAAAAAAAACAATTTTTGATTAAAACAAACATTTAGACTGTTATTTAAAAAAAGTTATTAAAAAAGTTGGAGAGGAAGGGACGCGACATTTTTGTTTAGGGATGGTTTCTCTTGAGCTATGTGAATACTCTCTTTACATAACAAATGAAAATCATTGGATGCGCGATATAAAATAGTAAAATCGTTAAAAGACGCATTATAACCACACTGCAATATGTGGTCTAAAACGGCGGACTTTTCTTTACGCATTGTGGTACGATCAGTAAGAGGACTTCGGCCAAGGGTTTTAAAAATTGCACATATTTTTTTTTTAGTTTTTACGTGTTTTACTTACGTTATTTACTGCCTAATGTCTTTTAATTCTTGTGTAACTATGTAGCTTTAATTGCTTTATATTTATAGAAATGCCTGATGATGGTAATTTGACATTACCGAAACGTTGCAATAACTATGTTTGGAATAAAAATTTCAATATTACAAAATTTTTTATGTATCTGTAATTGAATTGTGTGATAATTTCGTTTTGTTAAAATACAAACGCCACCGCCCTAATGATTTGATCTATTATTTGGATAAACGTTAAAAAAGTTATTATTATTTATCATATTAATACTCTCATTAAACCATGTTTCCGTAACCATTATAAAATCATTATCACCAAAAATTTCATCCTTTCCCGAAACCAATATATTAAATTCATCTAAAGCATTTTTGACACTTCTTGCGTTAAAATATAAAGCTTTAATTAACGGTTTACTAAAAATATCGTAATTGGTTCGCACGTCTGCCTATTGGGAATCCAATATCTTGATTTCGGTTTAGGAATTAATGTCAAATAAGTAGGGTTTACCCCTGTCAGAGTAACGAATGTGAACTCGTTTGGTTTTGTTTTGTAAGATTTTATTTTTTGTTTCTATTAGACCAACTTGTTTTTTCCTCTGCTCATTCCTGAGTGAAGGACCACATACACGCCCTTATACTTCTCAGAACTTTTTTGGTTTCCTCCGGAACGCA
The DNA here is from genome assembly GCA_030248175.1 of Microlaimidae sp. YZB2_3. Taxonomy (NCBI): domain Eukaryota; kingdom Metazoa; phylum Nematoda; class Chromadorea; order Desmodorida; family Microlaimidae; species Microlaimidae sp. YZB2_3. Next base: position 5,640 of record JASAMX010000164.1, read on the forward strand.
CGATTTTGTTTCTAACTCGGTTAGAGGCAAATCGGATTTTTAATAGGCGGTTAGGAAACCGCTCCGTTTTTTTGCCAATCCTGAAATGCTTGGCTACGGTAACGATTTCTTCCTTGCCCGCTAATGAGGAAACTAAATCTTGTACGGCCTGCGCTTCATCTTTAGAAGACCTTGCCTCTGACAAACCGAACACCACTATCATTGTTGAGTGCTCTTTAGAAGCTTCGATGTCTTCCATGTACTTTTTCATAAAAGGGATAAGCCTAAGAAAAACGGCTTCACAAATTTCCGAGACTAATTCTTTAATTGTTTATAGTGGGTTCAGTTTTCAATGTAACTATTAGTTCTTTTAGAGTCCTGTTATGTTCTTCAAGATTTTTTATCTGTTGGCGTAAGTGAGCATTTTCCGCCTCTAATTCCTCCTTTTAAACCATTTTGATAATTCGGAAAAAGAATTCGCTTACAAAATAACGGTCGAGAACCTAAGTCTCATAACAAAAAATTCTGTAGGAGATGCTGTTGATTTGCAAAATTTGGAATTTAATTGGCGTAATTGATTAAATCGGTTTAAAACAAAGATTAAAATACAATAGGCAAGTTTAAAAAAAAAGAAAAACGTACATTTTAGCCTTGAAGAAGAAAAAAAACGTCGCAATTCGAATTTAATTTTTAAATATATAAACAAAGATAGATTTTACAAAAAAAAACGATTAAATTATAAAGTAGTGGATGCGGAGAAATAAACTGAACCAACCGCCTTTCAACTTTTGTAAAAAACCATATATCATGAGCTACTTCACAAAGGGATTAATACTTTTACTGGATTGGTTTATATTACCCCCTACATCACCGTAGTCCGATCCTTTACAGTTACGTTTTATAAACATTAAAAACTGCACAAAAGTATATATTTTTATTTGATAACCAAAAAAACACATAATATAGACGCAAATACGCTTAAAATTAAAAGTGAAAATAGTGAAAAAAGTCGATTTTGTAAGGAGCTTCCCAGACTCTGTAATATCTTGAAAATGGCTGATGAGCGTCAGTCGCCATAGTCATATCCATATCCGCCTTAAATAAATACATATATGTGAATGCAAGATTTTCCTTATCTCGCTGGAGGTGTTATACTGCAGTAATACCAAAAAAACAGCTCTAAATATTAATCTCAGAAAAAAAAATTGAGGGACCCAAAATATAAAAAGGTAAAAAATGTAAAGCAAGTTTTGCTAATTAGCATGAAATCAAGATATGTTTAGCAAATGTTTTTAGGTTTTTAGTATTATAAAAATACAGGTAATTTATGAGTCATGTAAAGTGTATAAATTTTTAGTTAGTTAAAGAGCTATTTAAGAATTTTTTAGCATACGCCATCAAGAATGGTTAATCGTGCAGTGGGTTAAAGTTGCGGTACGGAATTAAATTTTTGTCAATTTTGATAATTTTTTGTAAAAACCTTATTCTTGCCTTTAATAGCTATAAAATTCTTTTCGTTAAAATATCTGTGTCAGACGACCCTAAAAGAATCGCGTTTTTTGATGATTTATTTATCTAGATATAAGTCTTATACATGTACCAATTATCGATTTAATCGATGAAAAAGTAAAATATACAAATAAAACATATTATACATCAAATTTAACACGTAGACCTCATTTTTTAGATTATTTTTTTGATTTAAGTTTTTTGTAAGAAGTTATGAGCCCTTTTGAGCCTAAAAATTGCCAATATTTGGTATGTACAATTAATGTCGTTAAAAAAACTTTGTTAAACATCAAAATAAATTAAAATCCATATTTTAACATTGGTAAAAGTCTAAGGAATCTAAAAATTTCTATAGTGTTAAAATTTTATGGTTACATGGACCACCAAAAATATGGACAACTTAGTTCTGCTTAGTTTAGTTATTCTAAGCCTAAGCGAACCTAAAAATTAAGCTGAATTGTATTTTGACAACGATTTTTTTTTTAAATTAAACGTATGCCCATTTTGGTTGCCATACGAAATTGGTAGATACTAGAAATAATTTTGCGCTAAATTTAGGTCCGCCCAATTTTGGCCAATCCGATAAATATATTTTTGTTTAAGTTGTTTAAAAGCTAAATAAAAATTTTTCGTTTACATTTTAAATTGTACATACCAAAAATAGGCTATTTTCGGGCCCATATAGGATTATAACGCCTTGCAAAAAACTTAAATTCTATAAAATAACCTCATAAATGTGATCTAAGAGTCTGATATGGGATAATGTGAAGATTTTCTATAATGAATGAATGAAAAGCCTTTATTTAAACATACCAATAAAGTTGTAAAAAGCAAGAGAAAATGTAATCACATACAGAATTATTCATGAACGAAAATAAATTACATTGTACACAATTTAATAAAAAAGAAAGAAAAAAACCTGAGGCTTTGAACAACATACCGGATTGTTTTTAATAAAGGGGAAGGAAAACATAGAGCCATATGACTTCTTATATGTGCCTATCGAATTTGATAAAACCATTAAACTTTAATTGTTTTATTTTGTTTTTAAAACTGTATAACGTTTTGACGTTCACGACGGATTGCGGTAAAACATTCCAGTATCTTGCTGCTCACAAAAAGAAAAAAATTGAAATAAACATCTTTTTTTGCGTTGGGCATTTTTATCTTTAGGTTATGATTGCTTCGGCCTTGATAGGTGCCCCAGTTAAAAAATTCTTCAAATTTTATATCATTTAGTTTATTAATAATTGAATAAAACAATGATAAATCAATATGTATTCTACGTTCTTCAAGAGAAATTAAGTTTAAAAATTTTAAACGCTCTATATAGTTTCTCGCACAGTTTAAACCACATTTAGCAAATAGGCGTCTTGTGAAATAGCGCTGCACTTGCTCAATCCTATCAATATCTTTCAAGAGATATGGAGACCAAACTGGAGAACAGTACTCCAAAATTGGTCTTACATAGCTTTTGTATGATGTAAGAATAGCATTAATATTTTTGGTCTTAAAACAACGAAATATTATGTTTAAAACTTTATATGCATTTTTTGTAATAGATTTGCAGTGATCCGTCGATTTTAAAGATTTGGAAACTATAACTCCTAGATCCCTAGCTTCATCAGTAGTTTTTAAAACTTGCCCATCAATAAAAACTGGAATGCATGGATTATCGTGACCTACGTAAACTATACTACATTTATGAGATGCAACAGGGAGTTGCCATTTTTTGGACCAACTGATAAGCTGACCCACAGATTCCTGCAATACATTGTTATTTTCGGTTTTTGATCTAATTTGATATAGCTTGACATCATCGGCGAACAACTTACAGGACACATTGGGAATTTCTTTAGGTAAGTCGTTAATGTATAGCAAAAATAATAGAGGTCCAAGGACCGAGCCCTGGGGCACTTCCGATATAACGTTACTGTTGTTTGAATACGTGTTTTCAATAACGACTTTTTGTGAACGACAAAATGAAAAAGCTTTTATCCATTCTAGCAAATCCCCCTCAATTCCATAGCTTGAAAGTTTTAAAATAAGTTTCGAGTGAGAAACTGAGTCAAAAGCTTTACTATAGTCAAAATAAATAATATCTACAACCAGATTATTTTCTAAAGCTTTATTCCAATCAAAAAAAGATTCCAAAAGTTGAGAACATGTTGATTTTCTGCGTAAAAACCCGTGTTGCGCGTTTGTAATTAACCCATTTGCTTTTAGGAAATTAAAAATTTGATTGTAAATGCAAGTTTCCATTAAGGTCTATTCATACTTATGACAAAACGTCCTTTGGACAAAGTCCAAAGGACAAAAGTCCTTTGGACTTTGTCCAAAGGACAAAGTCCAAAGGGAAAAGTCCAAAGGACTTTGTCCAAAGGACAAAGTCCAAAGGGAAAAGTCCAAAGGACAACGTATTCATACTTCTTGTCCTTTGGACTTTTCCCTTTGGATTTTGTCCTTTGGACAAAGTCCAAAGGACAAATTCTGAGTAGCGTTCATACTTCGTCCAAAGGACAAAGTCCAAAGGACGTTTTGGCTTGTCCAAAGGACGTTTTGGTTTGTCCTTTGGACTTTGTCCAAAGGACGTTTTGTCATAAGTATGAATAGACCTTAACTTTACAAGCTATGCAAGTTAAAGAAATTGGCCTGTAGTCGTTTGGGTCACTTGGGCACCCTTTTTTAAATATTGGTATAGTTATTGCCGTGAGCCAACTTGGGGGTAGTTTATGAGTTCTAAAAGAAATTTCAAAGACCGTTTTTAGTGGTTCAACTAAGCTGTGCGCTAATTCTCTAAAAAGCATAGCAGGTAAATTATCTGGAGTTTTACTTGTTTTCTTTTTTTGTTTCTTTAAAGCTTTTAAAACATTTTCGGTTGTAAATTTTATATTTGATAGAGTGACTTTAGAAGAAAGATTAGATTTTATTGAGGGTTTTAAACCATTATCGTTTATAAAATTTTTTGAGAAATTGTTATTCAGAATTTCACATTTGGTATGCAAATCGTCTGTTAAAATTCCATCTTTATTAATTAATGGGGCTATTCCCGTATTATTTCGGCGTAAATTTCTAACATATTGAAACAGCTTATTTTTGCTATTAGATTTTAATATTTTGTTTTCTTTAGAAACGTTATATCGAGTCACTTCAGTTTTAAATTCCCTGTTAAGCTTATTATATTCTTTTCTTGCTTTTGAATCGTTGCGATTTTTCCATAAATTAAGTTTTTTGGTTTTTAGTATTTTAATATAACGTGGATATTCAGGCTGTTTTTTTGATTTTTTCATGCAAACTGGTACAAAAAGTTGAATCGCGTCATTAATTTTTATAACAACTATTTCCCAATGTTTTTCAACGCTTGCACTCACTTGAAATAACCCGACAAAATCTATTGCTTTTAAATAATCATTCATTGCTTTCCAATCAGCTTTTTTAAAATCTAAATACGTCTCTTTGCTGTTGGAACTAGTTACTTTACCTTTTATACAATAATTTACGCTTTGATTATCACTGCTAAAAAGCGGCTCACTGACTTTCGTATTAAAAACATGCAAGTCCTCATTACAAAAAATAAGATCCAGAAAATTTTCTCCTCTTGTTGGCTCATTAACACTTTGAGTCATAGATGCCTGCGCAAAATTTGTTGCATAAAGGTCAGTCAAATATGCATTTGAACTGCAAAAATCCAGCCAGAATTTATCGGTTATGTTAAAATCACCTGCTATTACAACAGGATAATTAACATTTAGGAGAAGGGAAAGTGACTCACAAAATAACTCAGAATATTCTTTTGCGCTGTTTGGGGACCTATAGAAACATATATTTCGAGACGGCAATTCACCAATGATGTCAACTATTACTATTTCAAGTGGGTTGCCCACGACTCGCTCCCGCCGACTCGCTCCCGGCCGACTCGCTCCCAGCCCAACTCGCTCCCAGCCCAACTCGCTCCCAGCCCAACTCGCTCCCAGCCCGACTCGCTCCCAGCCCAACTCGCTCCCAGCCCGACTCGCTCCCGGCCCGACTCGCTCCCAGCCCAACTCGCTCCCAGCCCGACTCGCTCCCAGCCCAACTCGCTCCCAGCCCGACTCGCTCCCAGCCCAACTCGCTCCCAGCCCGACTCGCTCCCAGCCCAACTCGCTCCCAGCCCGACTCGCTCCCAGCCCAACTCGCTCCCAGCCCGACTCGCTCCCAGCCCGACTCGCTCCCAGCCCAACTCGCTCCCAGCCCGACTCGCTCCCGGCTAAAACTGTAAACGCATTTTTATAACAGATTATTGTACATATTACACAAAATTATATAACAAAAGGAAGATGGATTTGATGCAATGCGTGATGCAGTGTATTATTAGACATTATTATGCTTTATCGCACAGTAAAGATGTGTAGAAAAATTTTTAATCGGTTGAGTGTAGAAAAAAACAATTTGGGGCCAGATTCTTTGTTGGTTTGCGATAGTGTGTTTTTATCGCAAACAGTATGTGTTTTCATCACCAGAACTACATAAATTGGCAAAAATATACATCAAAAATATATAAAAAATCCAACAGAATACCGCAATTTAACTTATAAACACTAAACATATTAGCGTTTCACGAACGATTTTTATGTTTCGGTAAGTTTTACAAAAATGAAACGACCGCTCCCACGAAACCCGGCCATACTATCGACTGATTGTACTAAACTCAACGCATGAACAAAGTATAGCAAGGCTCCCGGCACGAACGACCGCACAGTACATGCTGGGTGCGGTCGTTCGTGTCGGGAACCCCGCTATACTTTGTTCGTGCGTCGAGTTTGGTGCAATCAGTCGATAGAAAAACTATTTTAAGTAGGCTGGCCTACTTAAAATACTTTACTTTAAGGCCTAACTCATATTTATATACGAATTTTACATACACTCAGTTAGGGTTTTCTTTCTTTACTGTGTGGTGGGTAGAATTAAAAAAAGGGTGAGCTACATAATCAGTTACAATTCAGAAGATATGGGGTTGTTATGTATATAGTTGTGTTGTTTTTCAAAAATCTAGCTAGTTTTTTTAAATTTTGAGTAGCTTTTCAGTGCGGCTGCTATAAACCATTGATTTTTATATTCTCAAAAGTAAAAGTCTTATTTAGTTAACGCTGCTTCCTTCCTTGTTTGTTAAAAGTGTTTTTTCAATGTCCGGAAAAAAATCGACGGCAATAATTCCGCGACCTAATGATGTGATCATTTGGTCGAAGCAACAATAAGTTTGACGGGCAAATTTAGTTTGGGCGCTTAACTTTAGGCTTAGGCTAAGGTTTAGGCTTAGGCTTAGGCTTGGGCTCAGGCTTAGGCTTAATCTTAGGCTTTAAAAATTAGCATCAATGTTTTATTTTAGCATAATATTCACATTAGTACTTGAAAATTCTAGATTTTGTGCCCGTCGACCTTTATCGTTGCGTCGACCAAATGGTCACATCACCAAAGTCTTTAAATAATTACGTCAAAACCTTAAAAAAAACAAGTTTTAATAACCTATATTTTTTGTTAAATTTTTATTTTTGGCTTAAAAACCGTCAAAAAAAGTAAAACAAGCAAAAAAATTCTTTATAAATACGGTAGTACGATGATATTTAAAAACAGTAGAAAACAGCAGGTTTTTTCACCTAAACCGCCACAGAGCCCCCCCTTTTAAGGTGGCCGAAATTAACGGAATCTTAAAATGCGCATTTAGTTAAACGCGTTGCAAAGTGATTTTGAAGAAAATATCAAAATATGAAAATTAACAAATAAAAGCATACACAAGGAAAGCAAAAAAAACAAAAAAAAAAAAAAAAAAAGAAGAGAAAGAAAAAAAATAAAAAAAAAAATAAATAAAATATAAATCCGAAATTAATTAGCGATGAAAGCGGGTTTTTGTAGAGAAGTTTTAGAAATAAAAAAAACACACCACCGGATAGAGCTTGAGTTATAGATTAAGATAAAATAAATATTTGCCTAGTTTTTGATACCAGACGTGATAAAAATATCATTTAATGCGGACCCACACTGTCAAAAAATTTTTCCAAAAAATTTAAAATTTTTCCAAATATATGTTTGCGATACGTTCAAACATTCTTCAAGATGTATCACGGACCGTTGATAACAGTTTAAATACAGTTTGCGCCCTACCAATCGAAATAATTTGAATTAATTTCGGATTTATATTTTATTTTTCAAGTGCGATCGTGGCGCGGCGGCGCCGATTTTGTTTTTATAATATAGCACATAACCGCAAAATAAAATGTTAACGTATGATGAAGTTATTCATCTTTATAACAGAACATGCTATGCCCTGTTCGTTGATGTAATTTATTTTAATGTGCACAGCGTAAAAAATGTAATCGCATCGCTTGTGAAAAGGGTATATAACTCGGTGGCTATGTGAATAAACAGGAAAAAAAACATTGCAGGTCGAATTTTTCTTTCTTTCTGAGTGTCTTATTCAATGAATAGTGAGTGTTTAGTTCCCTGTTTTTCACATGGTCACGGAGTTTTACATTACTGTCTTACCTTTATGAGAGAAGAAAAATATTATTTACCTTTTATTGTGCGAATTAAAACTGAAATTGAAGTGGCTTACGTCCAGTTTCGTTTTTATATGCGTTTTTCGACAAACTCAAAAATGCGTTTACAGTTTTAAACGGGAGCGGGCTGGGAGCGAGTCGGGCTGGGAGCGAGTTGGGCTGGGAGCGAGTCGGGCTGGGAGCGAGTCGGGCTGGGAGCGAGTTGGGCTGGGAGCGAGTCGGGCTGGGAGCGAGTTGGGCTGGGAGCGAGTCGGGCTGGGAGCGAGTTGGGCTGGGAGCGAGTCGGGCTGGGAGCGAGTCGGGCTGGGAGCGAGTTGGACTGGGAGCGAGTTGGGCTGGGAGCGAGTTGGGCTGGGAGCGAGTCGGGCTGGGAGCGAGTCGGCCGGGAGCGAGTCGGCGGGAGCGAGTCGGGCCATACCGAGACCTTCTAGACCCCCCTGCCTACGCCCATGTTGTCAAGTGTATATTCTGTTTGTGCAGGTGATAACCGGCTCCCATGATTCCACTATCCGGCTGTGGGACCTGGCTGCTGGTCGTTCGCGGGTGACGCTAACGCACCACAAAAAGTCAGTTCGGGCCCTCGCCCTCCACCCCAGCCTCTACATGTTCGCCAGCGGAGCCCCCGACAACATTAAGCAGTGGAAGTGTCCGGACGGGGAATTCGTACAGAATATGACCGGACACAATTCCATAGTCAACGGACTGGACTGCAACGGAGACAACGTTATGGTATCAGGGGGTAAGCGAATAGTTATAGACGGTTGGGGCATGCCCCCCCCCTCTCGCCAAAATTTTATTAACCGCAAACATACCGCGACATTTTTGGTGTCCATACTATATTCCTTAGTAATAATATCCCTTTGGCAATCTTCATATTTTTTCTTTTTTTTTGTTGAGGGGAGAGGTATAATCCCAAAAAAACCCGGCTTTTAGTACTGGGGCCCTTTAAATCTTAGGAGGAGGGTGTTGGCAGTTTCAGGATTTTTGGGCGTTTAACCACCTTTTCTTAAATCCCTCCCTCTGCCTGTCTATGGACACAACAGACCATCGCCTTTTTCAATTAGAGTAGTAGTTTTTGCAATTGGATCATTAGATCTATAGTTTGTATATAAATAAAACTGGAAAACAGTTTTAGAATGATTGTATACATCAACAAAAAAAGTAGATTTATAGAATTAAAAACATACTTATATTATTAGATTTATGTTTTAGTTATACGCTGACTAATGTAAATTAAGTGCGTGATTGCGCAAATGTTTTTATTATTTTTAAACAAAAATTAGGGTTTTAAAAAGTATACGAGTCAGACCTGTGCACTGCCCCCCGGGGTTATAATGGAGGGGGGCAATTCCAAAACGGGGGGGCATTTTTTTGAAACTGGGGGCAATAAAACGGGGGGGGGGGCAAGCAGGGGGAAAGAAAAAAAAAGAGAGAAAAAGAAAGGAAAAGGGACAAAAAAAGCAAAAATAAGGTAAAAATAGGTCTAAAATAGCTTAAATTGCATTAAAATAGGCTAAAAACTGCAAAAATTTCGCAATGATGGCGTCATAATAGGTAAAAAAAATGGCGTCATAATTTTTGGGTATTTTTTTCATTTTTCCGCGAGGGGGGGCAATAAAACGGGGGGCAAATCCTCCAATAAAGTGGGGGAGGGGGCATTTTCAAACCGTGCAGGTACGAGTTGCGTTAAATTAACATCCTTATGTAGCAACATTTTTTGTTAAGGTGACAATGGCTCACTGCATTTTTGGGATTGGAAATCTGGATTTTGTTTTCAAAAATATCAATGTAAACCGCAGTCAGGAAGTATTGATTCGGAAGCTGGTAAGTAATATAAATCTATATAAATCCACAATAAATATTTATATTACATAAATAATAATATTAAATATCCACAATATTTGTTTTAGTAATGGTTTGTTCGGAGCTAAATAAAAATACTAGAAAATTCTATGATAAGATTTTCTATAAACAAATCTGTCTGGTTGGAAGCACAGCTCTAAACAGTGTGTTTTTTATGTATCTCGATGATAAAAACAATAGTAATTGTTTTGCTTGCTTGTAATATCAATATAAAACAGTGGTTTAATACTGTAGAAATAGTTGCTTTTGCTACTAGTTTGTTCCCCAGTTTTTACATGTGTATAAACACAAGCATACAAAGCAGCTGTTTTCTGCATGAACGGTGGTAAAAGAGTTAAAATCTTTTAAAGTCCAAATCATTCAGCAGATTGCTATTACACCAAGATTGTTATTTTTCGGAAAAACTAACTAAACCATTATTATTAAAATTTACAAAGGTATTTACGGAGTCCGGTTTGACCAAAGTGGTTCAAGATTGATAACTGTTGAAGCTGATAAAACCATCAAAATGTTTAAAGAAGATGAAGAAGCGGTAAGCAAAAAACTTTAATATAATAAAACTAAATTATACTCCTGTTGGGTTTCATATGAAGTGTTACTTACTTTTAAATTTTTTTAATTCAAATAAATAGAAAATCTGCATTCAAAAGTAAGCACAGTTAAGTAAGCTGAAAGTAAGTTTAGTGTCCTTTTTAATTGTTATTATCTCCATTTAAAATTTTTGAAAAGATCCTGTGACCCTCACAATTTTCATGTGGTTCTACCTTATATAAACCATTAAATAAATTAATAATATAAATTTATATTAAAATATAATATAATTATTTAAAATGTACAAGCTATTTATCTTTTAAATAGTAATTATATTTTTTTATTATATTGTCTGGTTAACCCTTAATGACTCAGTCACTGTTTTATTTGTTAATATATCTTGGAAAATATTGCTATTGTATTGTATTGTATTTTTATTTCGTCTAAGCAGGGACACACATAAGCAATAGACACATGGGGTGCCACCTTTACACTACAACCCCTTGGTTCCCGGAAATTTCGTCTTTTACAATACGTCTTTCAGCATCTCGTCTTCTACAACTCGTCTTTTGGATGCGATTTTCTAAACGCACTTTTCAAAAGACAAGTTACCCCTATTTTTTGACTAAAACAATGTATTGCAAACCTTTTTTACCCGCATTTTTGAAAATACGTTTACAAAATCGCATCCAAAAGATGAGTTTTCCAAAAACGAGATGTGGAAGACGAGATCTTGAAAGACTAGAAGTGGAAGACGAAATTTCCGGATACCCAACCCCCTGGCAAGCCCTTGGTTTTAGTACTGAAATCTTATAACACTAGGCGGTGTTTTGAAATTTTAAAGATTATACGTTTTAAAGTACTGTGCAAAAAAAACTAAGGTTATGATTTTTTTTTTGTTTCAGACCGAGGAAACCCATCCTGTTCTTTGGAGGCCAGATATTCTCAAAAGAAAACAATACTGAATCAATGGATGAAAACTGGTGGACTTTTCCATTACTGTACAGCTTTATTTTGTTATTGTCTGTTAATGAACTTTGTTTTAGTGTCACGGAATATTTTTATCTATATTATTTAAATTGAATAATAAAACTTTTAAATTCATCTTTGACTTCGATAATTTTTACAAAATTGCTGCATGAGATTATAAAAGATACAAAAAAATGCTTTAAAATGTGTTTTAATAACGGTGCGGTGAATTTTTAACAAAAAATTATAGGGCTAAATGTGTATTTCATATGTTTAACTTTTTAAGGTTTTTTTAAGCAATAACAAATTAAATAATGAATTTCCATTTTTTTAAAATCATATTTTTTTAAATTGGAACAGAATTTTTGTTCAGACAGTTTCCAACGGCCTTTTCAAGCTATCTAGTTTTTCGTCTAAAATTCGCGTTATTCTTATTCCTCCAAAACAGCTGCTGATGGACTTGAATATTGGTGTCAATAAAGAATGTACCAGGAGTTCAAAAACCTAAATTAAATACCAATCTTATTTTTTGTGCAAATTTATATTTCACTGAAACTAAACTAAATCTTTATTTTAAAAACTGTACAAAGAATAATGGGGTTCAAAAGTGTTTAACAGCAGTATAATTGCTAATACAAACCGCACAATTTTAATTGGTCCCCTCATGTCTGCATTCTAATTTTCAGCGTCAGTCAGATATAATTCAACCATAGGAAAAAATCTTAGTTTTTCAAAGAACATTTTGAAAATTACTGTAATTCATTAATTGATAAATTGGGTGTTACAAATTGGTCTATTAATAATAGTCTACAAGCTATAATAAAGTCGAAAATTTGGCAAATATAATTCGTATGATAAGCGCGGATTTTAGTACACTATATACTAATCTTTCATTTAATATAGTTTTGAATGGTATGTTCAAATTAACAAATTTACTTTTTAATAATGCAAATAAACAATTTGTCGCTGTAGGATATAAAAAATGGTTTTACACGGATTCCAGGTTTAATAATGATAAATAATATGCGTGTTTTAATAAAATTAGAAATTAACGAACTCATTAAATTTGTTATAGAAAACAAATGTTTAGTTTGCTGGATTAAACAAATATCAGGAATTCCCATGGGAAGAAATGCGTCACCTCAAATTTCGGACCTAACCTTATCATTTATGGAATTTTCATACTTAAAAAATAATCCACGTCACAGGATTATTACTAAAAATACAGTTAGAGACGTAGATGATCTTGCTAGTTTTAATTGTCCTAAATTTCCTAATATCTGTGAAAAAATTTACCCCTCATCAATACCACTTACAAAAACAAATAATTCTGATAATAAATGCGATTACTTAGATTTAACCATAAATGGAGGTAATAGTAATAGGCTAATAACACTATAAACAAAGCTGATGCTTATCAATTTAAAGTAATAAGATTTATACGCAGACCTGTGCACTGCCCCCCTCGGGGTTAAAACGGGGGGGCAATTCCAAAATGGAGGGGGGCAACTTTTTTGAAACAGGGGGAGTGGCAATAAAACGGGCGGGGGCAAGCAGGGGAAAAAGAAAAAAAAGAAGGAAAAAGAGACAAAAAAAAGCGAAAATAAGGTGAAAATAGCTCTAGAATGGCTTAAAATACATTGAAATACGCTAAAAACTCCAAAAAATCGCGATGATGGTATCATCATAGGTCGAAAATGGCGTATTTTTAGGGTACTTTTTCATTTTTTGGCGGCGGGGGGGGGGGGCAAAACCTCCAATAAAACGGGGGGGGGGCAATTTCAGACCGTGCACAGGTCTGTATACATAAAGATAGTAATGTTTGTAATAAACTGTTTTATTCACAATTAATTAGGATTGCACGTATGTACTAAAATACGTTGTTCTTTTTTATATTTTTTGTAAAAAAAATGAAGAAGAAATGTGTCACAGAAGGCCCTAGAAGTCCTTTTTGGCGATTTTTTAAATAAATATTCCCTAAACCGTTAGAAATATTTTGACGAACAAAATTACAAGAATTTAAGGCGAATGATAAGATTTTTAAATAAATTGTCGAAACTATGTAAATTGCCGTAGCTTCAAACAGCGCAGAAATAGATTTCCAGAAAATTTTTTGTCGCTTATTTTTTTTCCTTCTTGTACAACTTACGACTTACCTGTCTGACATAATACATTTGAGTCTTCAAAAGCTTAAGGCATGGAACGCAACACCAAATGCTTTGAAACGAAATACACGCAAAACATACACCCCATAAAACAGCGCATGGAATGGCCAATAGAGTGGACAGTAGCCGGTAACACCATAGTTTGCTGGCGGTGAACAACTGAAAGAAATGTAAATATATAATACGTCTTAACAAAATAAAGTAATAAGAAAACCTTTCACTTATTTAAAAAAGAAGGACTCCCTGAGGCCTATTTCATAAAGATTTCTGTAATTGTAAATTAATAAACGCATTTTATTTCTTCTTATTTTATTAATTAAAAAATACGTACGTAACTGTGGAATTTACAAACACGTCATTTTTTAAATTCTAAACGGAATTTTATTAATATACTTTTTAATTAAAAATATAAAAGAAAAATATGCGTTTATCAATTTACAGCTGTAAATTAATTACAAGCAATTTTTATGAAATAGGCCCCTGGAGTGGCACAAAATTCCTAACATCTTTGAGAACATTTATCTATTTATGTGTTTTAATGTTATTATTTGAGATTCTCGTTGGTACACCAAGAACACTAGATTTTCCATCTTCAGCCCCATCAGTTCGATATTAAAAGAGTAGCTTTCGCCAGGCGATACCAATAATTAATTTGTGACAGCGTTCTTTTGGATAAATCAGACTTTTTTAGGTAGGACATTTTTTGCCAATTAACAACCAAGGATTTTAATAATAATGTATAAAAATGATGTGCGGTCACTGTAAAAAACTCGAATTTTAGCCATCATAACTTGCTAACAGCGTAGGAAAAAATCCGTAGGAAAAACTTTTATTAAAATATATGATTTTGGATATTTCGTTTTATTTGTTCAGCTAAAAAAATTGAGAATTTTAAAATTTAAAAACTCCACTGTGTTCATTAAAGTACAAACAAAATAATATGTTAAGTTTTAAAATGAAATACAAAGGTTATGTATGACTATGCTTTTGAAGACCAAAAATTGATTGCAATTTTTTTATAGTGATTGTTATTTTTAAATAAAAAAGTCTTACGGATTTTTCACAAACTTTATTTGCGGGGTCGTGTTTAAAATTCTATACTTCAATTTTTTTTCGAGATTGAGGACTAATATTAAAAAAACACTGCTACGAATCAAACTTCCATTATTGCCTAGGCCTAAACTCTTATAGCAAAAAGAACTGCTTCTTTAATAGTTGTTTGATCTGGCTAAAATTCACAAATCATTTAGCTTTGGTGGCAAAAAGTTAACATACCAATTTTGAAACAAATTTCGTATTAAAAAGGAGTGGTCCATTTTCATTCTAGGAAATACATGACGTTCATATCGCCCGAAACGTACTACTTTAATACAAAACCTATCTAATTAAAATTTTTGTTTATATTTTTTGGTTTTAAAGCTATATTATTGTCTAATTTCAGCTCAATCGGCCAAATATTTAAAAAAAAATTTTGTTTCGGGCAATATATAGGAGCTTAATTCGAGAATAGTGACAGGACAGTGTTCCTTTAACATTTTAATGTACTGATTCTCGTTTATTGGTTTTATAGGTTATTTTTTGCACGATATATCTAAAATTTTTGTGCTCAGTTTATGCAAACAACAAAAACCATTAAATGTTATACCATGTAAGTGTAGTTTGTTAATGTGTTAAAAAATGGTTTACCCACTTGATATTATGATCTAACAGATAATTTAAATTTTTTTTACAGTTTCAGTGCATAGTCATTAAAATGTTATATATTTTTATTTTAGAAAATAAAACGTATGTTGTGTCCTGTGGATAATAGACTTTAAAAAGAAAAGATATTTTAATTATATTTTGGAATAACAATACAAAACAGTCCAGACATAGGTATAAATAGAAAAAACCACAGAAACAAACAATAATAATAAAAGAACATGCTTGGATTTCTACTTTAAACACAAAGAAGCAAAGTTATTTATTTAAAAAACCACACCAAATATAAGGTAAACTTTTTTAATCAAGTTAGAGTTTGGTTATAGAATCGACTGTAGAACAAAGAAACATAAATATAGCATACATATGTATCTCAGTGAAACACTTATATGTACCAAAAATGAATGGAATGCTACTGCTATGTGGAGTATCGTTCATCATAAAAACAATTAGAAATGTGGTTTGGCTTTTCAAAACACATTGTTTTTTTTTAATCTAAAGTCTCGGTTTTACCTTTCTTAGAACTGTGCTAAAGCTTTTCTATGTTATAAAAATTATGATATAACTTAAAGGATGCTCTAAAACAAAGTTATGTTATGTTTAGGCATTTTTCGAGAAAAATTAATGGGAATAGTCTATAAAAGAAACTTTTAATACAATTGAAGGTTTCATTACGTCAGGATTTAACAAAGACCCTCAAATCATGTCATATAGTATTCGTGATCACGTCATATATGTTTTGCTTTGTGGGAATGGTTGTGGGAGGAGCTGTTTTAGTCAAATAGCGCTTGGGAAAAAATTGATTACCAATGAATGACAGTCCTCCATTTTTTCCTAAGCGCTAATTGGCAACGTAATTAAAATTTGTGAAAATATATAGCACTGATCAACTTCCGTTTAAATAGGAGGGTTTTGACCATTGTGATATTGAAAATGCTATGATCCCCTGGGGTGGATTTTTATTCCCAACAATAAAAATCCACCTCCGTTTGACTGGGAGAATAATGTTAATTTTAACTATAACAATTTGATCAGCTTTAGCACGCAGGAAATTTATAATTATTAATATTATTTCATGAGCGCAATCAAATGCGATATGTACTATTTTTAAAAAACCATAAATTGAAAATAATGTAATATTTTAACATTTATGGTTGAATTATATCTGGCTGACGCTGAAAATAAGAATGCAGACATGAGGGACCAATTAAAATTTTGCGGTAATGACGTTACAAAAACAAATAAGAACGCAGAATTTTTTTTAATTCCACCTTTTCATAAAATATACAACAATTAACCAACTTTAGCTCTTAAAAAATTTTCATTTAGGTTACAAATTAAGTAATTTGATAAATAATTAC
This sequence comes from Microlaimidae sp. YZB2_3, assembly GCA_030248175.1. NCBI lineage: Eukaryota > Metazoa > Nematoda > Chromadorea > Desmodorida > Microlaimidae > Microlaimidae sp. YZB2_3. Next base: position 22,251 of record JASAMX010000164.1, read on the forward strand.
TAAAATACAGTTTTTAATCTTTGTTATTAATTCGCATTAATGAAAAATTTTGAATGTTTTTGTTGTTATATAGTCGATGCAATACTTCAAATACATATCGCGGTCAGCTAGATTTTATTTGCCCGAAAAATATTTTGCTAATTTGTTATTAATTTTTTTAAGTTTTAATCGTAAAAACGCGAATTAAAACTGCTTTCGTTTGGTCTTAGGCAGCAAAACCTGCTTGGAAGCTGGCAACAAGTAATTTAGAGCCAGGTATGAAACTGCCTTGGATTAGAGATTTGTAGGAGACAAATGGTACTTCCTTTCATGTAGGATGCAGCTAAATCAACCTTAGAAACAGGTAAATTTACAATGGAGGTTGTTAGTAAAGTAAACAAAAGAATTTGAGAAGAAGGCTGGTAGGAAATTTGGTCCGAAATAAGTCACTCCGCTCTTACTAAGTTAAAAAAATTAAAGCTTGAATTTTGAAAACGGGAACTCAGTGTCAACAATAAACAAAAACAGTTAATAAGAAATATTGTATACATAACGCCAGTAAATCGTTGCAACGTTTAGGCGATATCAAATCACCATCAATAAAACACGAAAAATCATTATTTTCAAAACATATAGCAAAATGTGCAATGGTAATTTTTTTTTGATTGAAACATCGTGTTATACGTCTTCCAGATAGGTTGGCGGCTGCCCTTTGGCCGTGGTGACTCGTATTTTAGCGCAGGAGTAGCCCACGGCGCTGAAGAACGGTATGAAATAGGCACCCACGACTGCCGTGTAAATGCGGCGCAGGAAAATCATGCCTAATTCGAAGGCCTTAAGGCCCGGTTGCAGGCACCAGATGTACTTGAAGCTGAGGCAGGCGAAGCCCAAGCCCCAGCAGAAGGCGGCCGGAATGGCGCAAAAGAGCGTTAGGAAACGGTAGCACCATAGTTTACTACCGGAAAAACACTAAAATTTCAATTAGAACAATTTATCAAACTGAAAGTTTTTAAAATATAAGTAGGAAGTGTTATTTGAATATAATGTACACATTACCTTACTAAAAAAACGAACTTATGGTCTTTATAGCAATAAAACAAATCAATTTCAACTTTATTAAAAGTAAAATAAATCAAATTTGTTTCGGGATTTGATTATAACTTGCTGAGGTATTTTTTAAAAAACTAAAAATATTGTTTTGAAAAAACAACTTAAAATATGTTGATTTTAAAGTAA
>JASAMX010000166.1:0-19874 GCA_030248175.1 Microlaimidae sp. YZB2_3
TAAATCGATTGTATTAAATAATGTAATCATTACTGCAAAACTACCAGACTAAGCAAGGACTAACCGCTAGTTTACGCATTAAGCTGCGCAGTTTAAAAATTGCATACTGTTCATTGAAAACAAACAATGCACAATTTCTTACAAACTGTTATGCATTAAGGTTTCTCCGGACAGTTTTCAATTCACATCGTGCAATAAAAAACCAGTGGAAATACAGAACAAAAATTATTTTTTTGCTTACATAAAATGTATTTTATTATTTATTGTAATTATAGAGAATTATAGTATTTTAAAATATACTAACGACGAAAGTTCGATTAAGCGGCAAAAAGTAGGAAACAAAATGCGGTTTAAATATTTACAAATAATTTTTTTTTGTTTTGCTTCAATGAAAAATATAATAAATCTAAAATAAATAGTTATATTAAATTTAAAATGTAGCAATGAAAATAATGTTCACAGTGAGAATCGATTCCTCGACCTCAAAAATTTGAGCCCTAGGCATAGATGAAAAAGGGGGGGGGGGTGGGGTGGGCTTCCCCCCCTAGCCCTGAAATTTTGGGCCCCTCCCCCTAGAAAAAAATCCAGGCCCCCCTCTCTCCAAATTTTCGAATTTTTGACCCCTGACCCCCTCTAGATTTTGAAATCTGACCCCCCCCCCTCTCTCCTCTCGAGAAAATTTTAAGTACTTTTTTTATACTAAATTTTCTTGCAAAAACGTGAATTTTAAACACAAATTCATGTTTTTACACTCTTTTTATACCTCAATATCGCTTTTTATTCAATAAAATAAAGTATTATCCTATAAAAAGAACAATTATTAAAGTTATTATGGTTTAAAACTGATTTGCTTTGGACACCGGACCCCCCTCTAGATTTCAAAATTTCGCACCCCGGGTCGACCCCCCCCCTAAAAAGCTAGGGGGGTTCGACCCCCTAGAAACCCCCTTCCTAGTATTTGAAAAGTCATTTACCCGGGGTAAACACCCCCCCTAGCTGTTTGACCGTGTTCATCTATGGCCCTAGGCGTTACCGACCGCGCCATGTCCATCTGCTCAGCTTTTCTAAAAGAAGTTTATAAACCCACAGCCATTATTAAATCTAAAATATGCATACACAACAGATAACAGCACGAGAGCTATTATTGCAGTTTAAAAATCATATATTTCAATAAAAACATACTATTTGGAGCTTTAAATTTCACTAAATTAAATTAAATCCACGGTTTTTTTTTAATCGTCTCAATTTTGAAGAAATTAACCCCCATTTTTCACGGAAAATCGTATATATTAAATTAAACCATAAATATAAAAAAATTTTCATTGATTTTTACGTACGTGAAAAAGGGTAACAGTTTTTCTTTATTGGGAGTATTTTTTTAAATAAAAACTAAACTGAGTAGTGAATATTTTCAAGGGTTGTCAAAAAATTTCGTTGCAATTTGATTTTTAATATCAATTATTTCTACTACCAATAATATAATGAATGTGCACTTTATAATCGTGGAATTTCTGCCTTTTTAACACCCGTATTAATTTTTTTGAAACATTTCTGTTTTTCGCAAGATCTAGTATGCCAAAAATCGCGATTTTCCATACTTAAAAAAAACTGTCCGGAGAGACCTTAAAACGGTTTCTAATATTTTAAAAACAGTTTTGTTGAAAAAAAGCTAAAGCATTGTAATTTAAAAATATTCTCGCCATAATTCTTTCTTGTATCATTTCTTCATTTTTCAATAAACTACAAACTATAACCCATGAATTAACGAATAACATAACCTGCTTCCATTTATTTGATCCGAGAGGGTCTGGAGAGTTGTGTGAATGATGGCTAACTGACCGCAGCACAATTCATCAAACACGTCAACTTTCAAGCAACCCGTTTTACCCGACAATCGACTGGAACCCGGTTCTAGCTGTAAAATAATTATAATAATAAAAAATATTATAAAATAAATAATAAAACCTGAATAGACTTTGGAATAGTGTGAATACAGATTTGTGTGAATTTGACTAAAAACTACTTTATTTTCGCATAATAAAAAACATTATAAAATAAATAATAAAACCTGAATAGACTTTGGAATAGTGCGAATACAGATTTGTGTGAATTTACCTAAAAACTATTTTATTGTCGCATGCGTGATTGTAACTTTTTGCATGATCTTTTTGGAAATATTCCTTTTTATAATGTGATAAAACCTTTTTACTTCTTTATATAATATTCTTTAATTATTATGTTTATATGTATTTATTTTTTGCAAATCTTGAAAAACTTCAGCCAATTTGTTTAAGGGTGCCGATCGCTTATCTTCCATGGGAGTCGTGAATCCTAATGAGACAAGAGCCGTTGGTGAGCTGAGTTTTTGGTTTAATGTATTTCATAGTATTACCAGTCTTCTGTTTCTTGATGCATAAAAAATCAGTGCAATGTGTCTATTGGTTTATGTGTGTCCCTAGTCCCTGCTTAGAAGAAATAAAATACAGTTTACAATACCAGACCTGTGCACGGTCTGGAAATGCCCCCCCCGCTTTATTGGAGGATTTGCCCCCCCCCCGTTTTATTGCCCCCCTCCTGCCAAAAAATGAAAAAGTATCCTAAAATTATGACGCCATTTTTGACCTATGATGACGCCATCATCGCGATTTTTTTGTAGTTTTTAGCCTATTTTAATGTATTATAAGCCATTTTAGACATAATTTTACCTTATTTTCGCTTTTTTTACCCCTTTTGCCTTTTTGCCTTTTTCCCTTCTTTTTTCTTCTTTTTTTCCTCTTTTTTTTTCCTTTCTTCCCTGCTTGCCACCCCACCCGTTTCAAAAAAGCTGCCCCCGTGCCCCCCCCCAATAAAACCCCGAAGGGGGCAGTGCACAAAACTGCAAAACAATACATTACTAGCTCTCTGCAATAAAACAAAATTAATGAGATCAGAAAAAAGAATTCGTTCCGAAGTCTCATAATTGTTTATAATTATAATCTCATAATTAAAATTCTTATAATTGCTTTTAAAAGTTTTTAAGGGCAAGCTCTCTAAAAATTGAGTAGGAAGGGTGGGGGATGATTGCTAGAATGATTGCTGAGTATGTTTAGGAAAAAAGTTACTAACCGAGTAAATAAAAAATGTTCAGTTTTTCCAATTTTGTTAAATGAATAAGTCGTCACCTCGTCGAATTTACTATTCTGATAGTTATAGATGTCGAACATAAAAAAATTCAATAGATAGAAACAGTCAAAATTGACTAGTCTTTATAAATTAAATATCCAAAAATACGGCAGTGTTGAAACACCCGCTTTACCTGATCTAAAGAGTGGAAAATTTGGCTAAAATATACGTTATCTTACTTTCATTAGCGCTGCTAAAACATCAACAATCGCCGATAAGCGCATTGTGCAAAAAAATCTGGAGCAAACGGCGGGGTTTTTATTTATCAAAGATTTCATCAGATCCGTGCAGCTTACAAAACACCTAGAAACAATAGCCAAATTTACATTTTACATTTTGGAAAAACAAAAATAATAAATGAAACTAAGCATAATTATAAAAAACGAAACAAGACCGTAAGATAATAATGTTTTTAGCATTTATTACGAAAAATCCGTTATACTGAATGTTTTTACATAGCTTTTAAGCATTTTTAGCGCATGTCGGGCATTTCGTAGACTTAGTTTTAAAAAATTTGTAGATTTAGACCTAGTTTTAGGAAATTTATCGATTAATAATAATCCAAAATTTTATACGGTTTCCGAAAAATCAAAATAATTTTTTACCTCTTTTTTAAACTTGGATAAACACCGAATTTTAAATTATCATCCAAATCAACCCTACTATAATTTAATGATTCCACCATAAAAACGCGAAAAAGGAAATAAATACCCGCCAAAAATTTTCCCATTACCGGATTTCGGGTGGGGGAACCTCCCTCCCTCCGTTCTCCCATAAGTGAGCAGAAGAGGGGGTGGTGGTGGTGAAGTTATACTCCCCAAAAATGCTGATACTGTCGATACTCTCTCCCTAAAATCCCAGAGGTACTCCAGACACCCTCCCCCCCCCTTAATTTTTTTTGGGGAAAGGGAGGGGATTGCAGAACTAAGAACCGCTAAAAATAAGGAATTTGGGAAATACCTCCAAAATTTTTTTTTCTAATTACAAACAATTTGTTTTCACTAAATAATGTATACCTCCAAATTCCAGGTCCACCTTTGGACTCTCACCATCATAGGTGAGCAAGGTCGGGGAAGCTAGGGGGGTGGTTACCCGGGGTAAATCGAATTTTGAATTCTAGGAGGGGGTTCCCAGGGGGGTCCGGACCCCCCCTAGCTTTTTAGAGAGGGATCCACCTGGGGTGCCAAATTTTGAAATCTAGAGGGGGGTCAGGTGGGGTCCGGTGTCCAAAGCAAAACAGTTTTAAACCATAATAACTTTAATAATTGTTCTTTTTATAGGATAATACATTTTATTGAATAAAAAGCCATATTCATGTATAAAAAGGGTGTAAAAGCAAGAAAATGTAATGAAAATTTACGTTTTTGGAAGAAAATTTAGTATAAAAAAGGTACCTAAAATTTTCCCGAGGGGGAGGGGGGGTCAGATTTCAAAATCTAGAGGGGGGTCAGGGGTAAAAAATTCGGAAATTTGGGGGGAGGGGGGCCCCCCTAGATTTTCGTCTAGGGGGGGCCCCCAAAATTTCGAGGCTAGGGGGGGTGGACCCCACCCTGCCCCCCCCCCTTTCTCACCTATGCTCACCACATGGATACACTTCACTTACCGGGATGGTACAGCAAGTAAACACTTTTCGTCTTTTTCTAGCAAAGACAGCAACTGCAATACTGTATCCGGAGCTCCCAATTGCCACAAAAAATCTTGTTCATTCTAAATTAATTAATTTTCGTTAAAAACATGATTATTGTATTTTTAAAAGACGAGTAACCAAAAAAATTGAGACCTATTTGCAGGTAGTAATCTCAGAATAGAATAATTTAAAAATATCGACTAATTTATTTACAAAACCAAGCCTAGGTAGCAAAAAGCTTACATTTCATATTGGTTTATATTCAGACCAATAATAAATGAATAATAATCAACTTTTCCAAAGAAAAAACGTAGTCGGAAAAAAGTACGTACGGAACGGATATAATTTTTTAGAGAAAAATTTTATGAATTTCATTTTTACCGCTGTCAAAATGGCCCGATTAATCTCTCCTAAGTTTCTTTCTAGAGAATGAACGTCGGGCGGCAGCCATTGCTTCTCCAGGCTATTCGCGTCGATTCGACCTTTCAAATCTTTTACCAGCCTTTCTAATCTAAACAAAAAAATCTCTTTGAAGGGAAATAATCTCGCTCCCTCTGAGAAAATACTTAAAATTTAAGGAAATATTATTTTTATATGGAAGATTTATTATCCTTGCTAAAAACTTTTCATTGTTTTGGTCGATTTACTTGCACTCCAATTGTCTTTAACATTTTACATGTTTTTATGTATTTTTATGTTATTTCTTAACTTTTTTATATTCAAAAAGCACTTTTTTAAACTGTTTTTAACACCCAACAATTCTAATAATCCTGAAAATCTGGGAACACTCGATGCAAGAAGCAGCCTTTCTCACCGACTTAGGATAGAAATAACAACAACAAAGTATCGTGACATGTGTATTACGTTGTGAATATATTTTGTACGCTTAATCTTTTGGCTAAGCTGCCATCACAATTTAAATCAACAACCTTTTATCTAAACTTTAAATAAACTTTATATAGTAATCTTATTAATTTATAACGCCATGACAGCTAAACTAAAAAAAGTCATTTAAGTATTTTATTTACATTTAAAGAGAGCAACGGGAAACTTCGAACTGTTAGATCTGACAATTTTAAATTATTTCTAATCTGGGAAATAGAGCGAAGGGAAACTTCGTACTCTTAGATCTGACAATTTTAAATCATTTCTAATCTAGGAAATACTCTTAATTTTCATCTTTAAATAATAATAATAATAATGTCTTTGTCATAACATACACGCTAATACATTCAAAAAGAACCTGATCCGCAGAAATAAAAGTTTTAATATAATTTTGTCTTTAATAAAATTAATAATAATAATTCTACTAATTTTTCTATTATTATATACTTCGTTTTAAACATTTTGTTTTTTTTTTAAATTTTAATACTTCGAGCGTTGGTTGCATTGGCTTTCAATAACTGTGGATTTGACTCGGTTCGACATCTGGAGTTCGAACTCGCGACTTCTGAAAAAAAAAGTATTAATTATGCTTATCCACATTATTACAATTAAAATATAAAAAATAACGATACAAAACTATCAATTTAATTTGAGTTTAAATGTACAAAAATTACCCAAGTTTCAACGTGAAAAAGTTCTAATAAAATTAACAAAAACGTTTTTTTTTTCAAAAACAAAAAAAGAGAGAGCGCTACAGTGTAGTTAGCACAAGTCTAAAAGACGTTAGGTAACTAAATTAATTTCTTCTTTAGTTGTAATCAAAGTATAATCATTAACTGTATTGAATAAATTGTTTTAGATATAAATCTACAAAAGTCGAATAGCTAAAATTTACGCTTGGCCCGAAAATAACTTAAAAGAAAACCGAACGTGGCTGCAACCATAGGTGAGAAAGAGGGGGGGCAGGGTGGGGTCCACCCCCCCCCTGGCCTCGAAATTTTGGGGGCCCCCCCTAGAAGAAAATCTAGGGGGCCCCCCCTCCCCCCAAATTTCCGAATTTTTTACCCCTGACCCCCCTCTAGATTTTGAAATCTGACCCCCCCCTCCACCCTCGGGAAAATTTTAGGTACCTTTTTTATACTAAATTTTCTTCCAAAAACGTGAATTTTCATCACATATTCATGCTTTTACACCCTTTTTATACATGAATATGGCTTTTTATTCAATAAAATGTAGTATTATGCTATAAAAAGAACAATTATTAAAGTTATTATGGTTTAAAACTGTTTTGCTTTGGACACCGGACCCCACCTGACCCCCCTCTAGATTTCAAAATTTCGCACCCCGGGTCGACCCCCCCTAAAAAGCTAGGGGGGGTCCGGACCCCCCTGGGACCCCCCTTCTAGAATTCAAAATTCGAATTACCCCGGGTAACCACCACCCCCCCCCCAGCTTCCCCGACCGTGCTCACCTATGACTGCAACAGTTGTTCGCTGGATAAAAAAATGCCCCCATTAAGTGACCACTCAAATCACGAGAATCTGACGTTACTTTATCAAACAATAATACTCATATTAAATCAAATTTAATTGGCTGATAAAGTGACGTCAGATTCTCGTGATTTGAATGGTTACTAAATGGGGGGAATTTTTTAATCCAATGAAAAACTGTTGCAGCCATGTTGGCTTTACCCACGGACGTAACCAGGGGGGCGGGGCGGGGGGGGGGGGGCGGCCGCCCCCAAACGGTCGGACAGGAGGAAAAATAAGGATAGTGGTTGGGCGGGGGGAGGGCGCCCGCCCCCCACCCCCGAAATAGTCACTAGATAGTAAAATTTGGGGGTTTTCAGAGGCTAAAAATTCAAAATTTTCTAGCGCCTCGCTAAACGCTCGACGCCAAACTATAGAATAATTTAGTACCCCAACAGACCCCCAAAAACCAAAAATTTGTTCCGCTTTGCTTGGCTCAGCGGTCACTTTCTATTGTATACATACATATATATATCTGGTTATTTATGTTGCCTGATGCTAATGTTATTTCAAAGTTAGTACAATAATTTTTATAAGTAATAAGTACTACACAGAAAGCAAAACAAACAATCATATTGGTTGATTTATGTACCTCCCCCCTCCTAAATTTTCCTGCCGCCTATAGCATTGGCTCGGATTTTTTTCATATAGGTACAGACCTGTGCACGGTCGTGAACGGTCTGAAAAGGCCCCCCCCCCGTTTTATTGGAGGATTTGCCCCCCCCCCCGCCAAAAAATGAAAAAGTACCCTAAAAATATGACGCCATTTTTGACCTATGATGACGCCATCATCGCGAATTTTTTGCAGTTTTTAGCCTATTTCAATGTATTTTAAGCCATTTTAGACCTATTTTTACCTTATTTCCGCTTTTTTTGTCCCTTTTTTCCCTTTTCCCTTCTTTTTTTCTCTTTTTTTCTCCTTTTTTTCTCTTTTTTTTTCTTTCCCCCCTGCTTGCCCCCCCCCCCCGTTTTATTGCCCCCCCCCGTTTCAAAAAAAGTTGCCCCCCCGGCCCCCCCCATTTTGGAATTGCCCCCCCCCCGTTTTAACCCCGGGGGGGCAGTGCACATGTCTGTAGGTAGGTAGGTACCCTAGAAAACATGGAGCCGAGATGCTGCTCATGTGCTTTGGTTTACAATGTGGGTTTAGCCAAGGGGTCTGAAACTAACGTCTCTAAATTCCTTTTTTGTAAAATCCAGGCTCTGCCATTTTGTGCTTATGTAATTTTTAACTAAGAAAACATGTTTTTACTGCTAAAAACATTAGATAATAGGTTATTAGGCCAAAAACAGTGTGTAATACAGCTTTATCTGCGTTTATCTCTGTTTTTTTTAACGTTTTCAAAAATTAAGGGGAGGGGCTCCGCCTTCCCCCCGAAATTTTTTTTGTTCTACAATCCGCCCCTCCCCCAAAATGAAACTCTGGCTACGTCCCTGGGTTTACCTACATAGGTGAGAACAGTCCGGGAAGCTAGGGGGGTGGTTACCCGGGGTAAATCGAATTTTGAATTCTAGGAGGGAGTCCCAGGAGGGTCCGGACCCCCGCCCCTAGTTTTTGAGGGGGGGTCGACCCGGGGTGCAAAATTTTGAAATCTAGAGGGGGATCAGGTGGGGTCCGGTGTCCAAAGCAAAACAGTTTTAAACATACATAGGCACGGGGGGGTTGGGGGGTTAACCCCCTCCCCAAATTCTGAAAAGGGGAGTTTAACCCCCCTCCACTGGGGGTTAACCCCCTCCCCAAATTCTGAGAAGGGGAGTTTAACCCCCCTCCACTCAGAAGTGGGGGGAGAAAAGGTTAACCCACCCCCTAATTTTGGAAAAATGAAGAAAAAACTGTCTTTAAAATGACATCTAACTGCCTCCAAACCTAAGTTTTGAGGTCAAAATGAATAGTTTAAACAGTAAAAAGCTCAAAAATGCAATAAAAAGGCCTTTTTGACCTAAAATTCGCGTTTTTTACCTATTTTTTCTTTGAAATCGAAAAACAATATGGGTAAAATGCACTTACGATATGGGTAATTTGCGTTTCTCGGATTTTAACCCCCCCCCCATTCCGGACCAACTTGCCCATGTATGGTTTTAAACCATAATAACTTTAATAATATTGTTCTTTTTATAGGATAATAATACATTTTATTCAATAAAAGGCTATAAGCTGGTGTAAAAAGGGTGTAAAAACATGAATATATGTTAAAAATTTACGTTTTTGGGAGAAAATTTAGTATAAAAAAGTAACTAAAATTTTTTCGAAGGGTCAGATTTTAAATTCTAGGGGGGGTCAGGGGTAAAAAAAATCGGAAATTTGGGGGGAGGGGTCCCCCTAGATTTTTGTCCAGGGGGTCCCAAAATTTCGACGCTAGAGTGGTGGACCTCACCCTGCCCCCTCCCCCTTCTCACCTATAGTTATCATACTCAAAACTTTTTTCTTCTGTCGTTTTAAAAAAATTTTAAAAAAATCCTGCCACACATTAGGAAGGTTTTATTTTCTAAAAGATTGTTTTGTTTTTTTTTCTAAAAATTTTTCGTCCGTCACGTTTAACGTTTTTGAAACATAATCCTCGTTTAATTCTGGACTCTAATAATTAATTTTCAATAGGTAAAGAGAAGAAAAATACTTTTGCTGCAGTTTTTGCCTCAATTTCTGTCGCCGCTTTTTCCTGCTCGCAAATTTGCTCTTTCCACTGTCCACACTTTCCCGGGCGTCCATGACTTCTTTCCATTCGGCCGACTCGTCTTGTATGCTCCTTGACGGGTCCGATGACTACAAAAATAATGCAATAAAATTCTATTAAATTTTTAATTGCAAAATGTAATCAACGAAGAGCGTTTGGATAAATATACAACAGAAAATAAAGCGAGAAAGTTATTAACTTCCTAATTTATCGACAAGTCGGAAAAAACAATTTTAAAAGAATTATCAGGGTTTCTAGCCACATGAAGAAAATCAACATTTTAATGTTTTTTAGGTTGAATAAATTAGTCACCTGCAATGACTGAGAACTGTGTTGTTTTCCTTTTACGTGAGCAACCACATCTAATTCACTCGAGAGCTAAAAGCTAACGGTAATTAAAAACATATAAATAAAGACGTACACAGTAATAAACAATTTCATGGCACACTTAAGCTTTAAGTACGAAGTTATTTTACTCTTGTAAAAAAGAGAAGCCTACTTTATATAAATTTACAAGCACGAGCATCTAGAGGCTTTAAATACTGAATAATCTTAATTTGCACAGATTGATTGACTTACCCAATAGTGTAAAACTGTGCACGCATTGGAAATAATATAATACGCAAGCCAAATAAAATGTTCTGTAAACTGCCGCTATGGAAATGTATTATTATTCATTGTAGCAAAAATAGAGTAAACAGAACTTAAAAAGAAGAAAGACATGAAGTGATCAAATCAAATTGATAAATTGAACTGTTGATAGACTGAACTGAATAGGGTCTACAAAGTATATATAAATAGATATGGAAAAAAAGAAAGCGATGGAAAATACGAAGAAACACATACACGCGAATGAAAAGAGACGTATATCAAACATAGAGCAGTTATCGGGAGCCAAAAGGAAAGTCTAGCACCCGGGCCCGCGCGCCGCCCCCCCCCGCCCCCCCCGCCACCGCCCCCCCCCCCGGCCCCCCCCCCATTATACTATTTAATACGGTGTAAGTATAGAATTAGGTTTTTCCAATTAGTATAATTTGGGTAAAATCATACACAACAGGAGGAAAAAAGGCAAATAAACTAGCCAAACACACATTCCATGCGGTTTTTCAAATTTCAATTAGAAATCAATTCGAAAAACCTTTTAAAGTTTACTAAAAATAAACATTAGCAATTCATTTTTGGTGAAAATGTAAAACTTTTTTTTTCAAACAGGCTTCAGCTAGAAGTTCAAAAAAGCATAATTAAATAAATAAATTACTACTGTTTTTTAATGAATAATTTATGCAATGAAAACTATCAAAATATCAATTTATGCAAATAGGCCTTTGGAATTGAAAATGTTTTTATCGATATAGAAAAATGAATTAAAATTTGTAGATAATACCTCCGACTCCAACTCTTTTCCAATTAAAAGCACAAAAAAAAATTTTAACAACTATTCATTGATTTGTTTTTTTTATACAAATGGTGACTCAGACTTGTGCACGGTCTGGAAATGCCCCCCTGGAAATGCCCCCCGTTTTATTGGAAGGATTTCCCCCCCCCCGTTTTATTGCCCCCTCCCCGCCCAAAAATTAAAAAGTATCCAAAAATTATGGCGCCATTTTTTACCTATTATGAGACCATCATCGCGAAATTTTTGCAGTTTTTTGCCCATTCTAATACATTTTAAGCCATTTTAGACCTGTTTTTACCTTATTTTCGCTTTTTTGTCCCTTTTTTCCCTTCTTCCTACTTTTTTCCTTCTCCCCTGCTTGCCTCCCCCCGTTTTATTGCCCCCCTCCCTGTTTCAAAAAAATTGCCCCCCGTGCCCCTTCGTTTTGGAATTGCCCCCCAATAAAACCCCGGGGGTAGTACACAGGTTTGGTGACTCATATAGCATTCATGTGTTTCAATCTATCAGAAGTAATTAATCGATAACGGTGAGTAATGATTACAATACAACTATACAATATAGAGTTGTAAATGTGCTAGGATTTCGGCCTAATTTGGGTCGTTAAAAATACTCTGACAAAAAGTTATTTTATCCATTTACCAAAAAAATTAAAAAAAATTAAAAATCATTCCACTCCGCATTTCCACTGGACTGCAGTGTATTCCCCGCACCCATTTATTCACTTCCGCCGCCAAAAAAATCCGGCCGGATCAAAATCCGGCCCGACCCCGCCCGTTTACAACCCCGATAAAAAAAATTCACTCTCGGACTTCCTCAAGTCCGATCCGACCGATGCACACCTACCACGACACTGCAGAGCGTGCAGTACTTCTTCTGTATCAGTGGCTGGCAGCTGGGCGGATGGTGATTGACCGGGAGCGGCGGCGGTGGCCCATCCGAGGCCGCACTCGCGTTGTTAGTAGTAGATGCGGAGGAACCGATAATGCTGTTAGTAATAGGCGGAGCGGCGGAAAGCGTCCCGCCGATCGCGGCGGGCTGGGGAGCGGCGGGTGGCCAATGAGCGGCCGACGAATCGGACGATGCCACGCCTTCGCTTACTACGGTAGTTGCGGCAGCGGGTGGCGCGGGGGATAGGACGGGGGCGAGAACACCGGGCGGGGGCAACGGAGCTTTCGGACTGCTCATCTCCATGGCCCGCTGCTTGATCTGCTCCAAGTTTTCACCGTAGCGTCGCACACTTTCTTCGTGCTAAAAAAAACCAAACAGGATGAGTCAATTAAGAAATATTTTTAAATCCGTAAAGGAAAGACGATTTGGGGAATACATCAGGTTGAGGGAAGATAATGTGGGGGTATACTTTGGACCTTTCGAATATTATCATAGGTGAGAAGGGGGGGGGGGGGGGCAGGGTGCATACATGGGCACGGGGGGGGGGGGGGTTGGGGGGTTAACCCCCCAAATTCTGAGAAGAGGGGTTTAACCCTCCCCTCACTCAGAAGTGGGGGGGGGGAGAAAAGTTTAATCCCCCCAATTTTGGAAAAATGAAGAAAAAAATGTGTTTAAAATGACTTCTAACTGCCTCTAAACTTAAGTTTTGAGGTCAAAATGAATGTTTTAAGCAATAAAAAGCTCAAAAATGCAATAAAAAGGACTTTTTGACCTAAAATTTAGCGTTTTTTACCTATTTTTCTTTCAAAATCGAAAAAAATATGGGTAAAATGCACCCAAAAAAAACAATATGGGTATTTTGCGTTTCTCGGATTTTAACCACCCCCCCGACTTTGGGGTTTAACCCCCCTCCACTCCGAACCAACTTGCCTATGTATGGAAGGGTGGGGTCCACCTCCCCTAGCCTTGAAATTTTGGGACCCCCCCTTAGACTAAAATCCAGGGGCCCCCTCCCCCCAAATTTCCGAATTTTTTACCCCTGACCCCCCTCTAGAATTTGAAATCTGACCCCCCACACCTCCCCCTTCGGGAAAATTTTAGGTACTTTTTTATACTAAATTTTCTTCCAAAAACGTGATTTTTAACACATATTCATGTTTTTACACTCTTTTTACACTCTTTTTACACCAGAATATCGCTTTTTATTCAATAAAATGTAGTATTATCCTATAAAACGAACAATTATTAAAGTTATTATGGTTTAAAACTGTTTTGCTTTGGACACCGGACCCCACCTGACCCCCCTCTAGATTTCAAAATTTTGCACCCCGGGTCGACCCCCCCCCCCTAAAAAGCTAGGGGGGTGTCCGGACCCCCTGGAACCCCCTCCTAGAATTCAAAATTTGATTTATCCCCTAACTTTGCGGATCGTTCTCACCTATGAATATATATTATGCCAAAAAAGTTTACGGAGAAATCCCCGGAGCTCGTTTGTTTTGATTTGTGACCTTTTAACTTATTAAAAGGTGCATAGCCGACGGGCACATGGATTTCAGAGTCAGAAGTAATTTTTTTATACCTCCTAAAAATTTCAAAACAGCTGACATTTCTGCCACTCTCTCCTAAACGCTACAAATGGGGTTTTGGGGATGTATACCACCAAAAATCCTGAGAGAGCGAATTTTTTTTATATTTTTTACTGAGTGTAATCTCTAACCGGCTCTCCTTGCGCACTTACATCGGCGCCCGGAAAAAATACATTCTGCAAAATATCTTCGGAAAGAATACCTTCTGAAAGACTTTTAAATTCTCAACTAAAGAAAACTTTTATTTTCCTAAGCCTAAGCGAAACCTTAAAATCAAGCTAAAATGACTCAAAAAAGTTTAAAAAAACTTTTAAAAGTTTTTAATAATACTGAGTAATTTACTGCTGAAAGAAGATATTTTTCCGGAAGATATTTTGCAGAAGGTATTTTTTCCGGACACCCTTACATCGCCACCCGCTATGAATAAGCCAATAATAAGAAGAAATAAATTATTTAGGTTTAAGCTTCAAAAATATTTAAATCATTTAAATACAAAAGCATTACTTTATTTTAAATATTAATGGCGAATATATTTATTTATTATTTTTGTGTTTTCAAAGTTGGGGGATCAAAACGGTAGGTGTACATATACTAATGAAGTGGAGGGGAGGGAAATGCACATAACCGGACCCCCTGTGCATAGGTCTGTGTACATAGGAATCTGTAATAACAATATTACAACAACTAACTTTTTGTTTTATTTTCAGTATCATTGAGTCTGCAGTAGCTTGTTTTGCGGCTTTTCTTTCTGCGATTCGATCTTCGCGTTCTCTAAACAACAAAATATAAAAACCATAAAAGAAAAATATTGATCGAAGTCCAAAAAATACAGTAATTAAAGGGCCCTGTCAATCCCATGCTTCACTGTTTCGCTGAAAAACTAGCAAGTGCTCAGTATTACATTGTCTTGGGAAGTGTACCTTTTCGCAAAATTTTACCAAACGCCCCACTTTTTAAAATATCAATACAACGGGCCAGGCCAGCTGACTTACTTAGCTTTTTCCTTGGCGGCTTGCTGCTGCTCTTGTTTCTGCTCCTGTTTACTCAACTCGATCTCTTCTTGGCGCCTCCGAGTCTTTTCAGCCAAGCGGGCTAATTTGGCCTGTCGCTGCTCCTCCGCCAATCGACGCCGCTCCTGAACGAAAATAATTAATGGCACACTAATAATAATATAATAATAATAATTGATAGATAGATAATAATGCTACTGCCTATGCAATACTGCCTAGAACCATACATGGGCAAGTTGGTCCGGAATGGGGGGGTTAAAAAAACCCCAAATTAGGCAATTAGGGGGGGGTTAAAAACCGAGAAACGCAAAATAATCATATCGTTTTTTTTATATAGTGCATTTTACCCATATAATTTTTTGATTTTGAAGGAAAAATAGGTAAAAAACGCTTATTTTAGGTCAAAAAGCCCTTTTTATAGCATTTTTGAGCTTTTTATTGCTTAAAACATTCATTTTGACCTCAAAACTTAAGTTTGAAGGCAGTTAGAAGTCATTTTAAAGACATTTTTTTCCTCATTTTTCCAAAATTGGGGGGTTAACCTTTTTTCTCCCTCCCCACTTTTGAGTGGGAGGGGGTTAAACCCCCCTTCTCAGAATTTGGGGGGGTTAACCCCCAACCCTCCCCGTGCCCATGTATGCCTGGAACTCTTGCTTGCTGCTCTTTCGGGTGCACAAAATCGACAGTGCCAAGCCAAAGAGAAAAAAAAACATTAACCGCAACTGCAGCAAGATTGAACTATAACCAGGAAAGAAAAGATTACAGTTAAACCCAAAATAATTGATAGTAAAAAGTTAGTAGAACAAAAGAAAAAATGATAAAAATATTTAAAATTTTTTATTAGATTTCGCTGATAGTATAAATATTTATAACAGGGACGTTATGAATATAAAAGAAACCCTGGGTACGTACCCAGGATTTCTTTTCGAAATTCGAGGGAGGCTCTTCTCAGAGATGTTTTTGGCCGGGTCTGCTAGGGGGGTCCACCCCCCCTCGTGGAAGGCCAAAATTTCTAGGGGGGTCCGGACATAGATGTTTTTGGTCGGGTCCGCTAGAGGGGGGGTCCACCCCCGGGTGGAAGGCCAAAATTTTTAAGAGGCGGTGTCCAGAGGGGTCCCCCTGGCTTTTTATGAGGGGTCGACCCCAAGTGCGAGATTTCAAATTTAGGGGGGTCAGGGAGGTCCAATTTTTAAAAAAAATTTTTTAACTCAATAATTTAAGTGTTTTTAGGTCTAATATTGAATTTTATGTATTAAAACCGCCTATTTTAAATTATTAAAACCGGCCTAAAAAGTGTATTCAAACACTGTTTTTAACTAAAAAACTGTGTTTTTAACAGTAAATAAAAATATACTTCCAAATTGGTCGGGAAAGGGGGGAGGGGGGTCAGCCTCGCTAGGGGGGGTCAGGCCGGACCGCTATCGAGCTCTGAGGGGGGACCCCCTGGATTTTTTCTAGGGGGGTCCAAAATTGGGGTTCTAGGGGGGGTGGACCCCTCTGAACCCCTCTGTAAATAAAAAAGTATACTATACTTCTAAATTGGTCGGGAAGGGGGGGGGGGCTTCAGCCTCGTTTGGGGGAGGGGTGGTCAGGCCGGACCGCTCTCGAACTTTGGAGGGGAGGGCCCCCCTAGGGGGGTGGACCCCTCTGTCCCCCCTAGCGGTAAAAACGTGTTTTTTTTAGTTAAAAATTACATTAGCAGACATTGGCAGAACCTGGATTTAACAAAAAAGAGATTTAGAGATTTTTCAGACCTCCTGGAGACACCCATACTGTAAACCACAGCATATGAGCAGTATCTCCATGTTTTTGGGATACCTATATGGAAAAATATTACCCAGCTATTGCAATAGGCGGCTGGAAATTTTAGGAGGGAGAAAGGTTAAAAAAGGGTACAGTAATTTTGTACATTTTAAAAGGGTACAGTAATTTTTGTACACAAATCAACCAATTATGATTGTTTTGCTTGATGTGTAGTACTTATTGTTTATTTTAATAGTATTGTACTTTTTTCAATAACATTAGACAAGATAAATAGCGAGAAATATGTATATCATGGAACTTAACCGTTGAGCGAAGTGAAGCGGATTTTTTTTTTTTTGCTATTTGGAAGTCAGTTGTGGTACCAAAACTATTTTATAGTTTAGCGCCGATTTGAATTTTTAGCCTCTGAAAACTCCCAAATTTTACCATCTGGCGACCATTTAAAAAGGATGCCGCCCACTGGTTACGTCTTTGATTTATAAATAAATAAATAAATAATGTGTGAAATGAAGTAGGATTAGAAAACTAATAGTCCGAGCCCGAGGAGTGATGCAACGCAGTTGAATTTTCAAAAAAAAAAAATTAACATAAACATCTTTATGCATTTTTACCAAAGTGCCTATAAATTTTGCCATTTGCCAATAAATTTTTTGTCTTTGAATTGGCTTAAATTTTTGGCAAGAAACATATTAAGTCAATGGAGAGTCAGAAAAGTTTTTTTTTAAATTAACATGGACATTTTATACTGGACAAACTATTTTTTATCAAAGTTACTTAAGGATTTTGCAATTTGAAAAACCTTTTTTCCTTTGCAACCCACTTAAAAATATTGGCAAGAGATATAAAGTCTATGAGGATCAACAATAAATTATGTTATATTATTATACTATAAATTAAACCAGAAGATTTTACATACAACTTTCTGATAAACAATAAATTTTTTACGCACTCTAAATAAAAAAAAATGATTTTACCTGAACAGCTGCCTCTCTTGCCGCGGAATCTTCAGCTTTTCGTTGTCTTTTATCCTAAAAAACATTTTTTTTATTTTGAAGAAAAACAACCCACTACAGAATATCAATAAAATTTCAAATTAATATAACAAATATTTTACAACTTAAAAATGCATACTTAAAAGTGCGGTGCGGAGAGGGCTGTATCCAGAAGGGATATGGGGGATATATCCCTCCCCAAATTTTGAGGAAGCAAAAAATTTTGTAAGGGTCACCCCTTTGGTTTTTACAAATAAAAATTGAGAAAAGATTTTTCCCATTAGAGTTTTCCTGCGACATATTTAATGCATAAAAACACAAAAAAATCAAAAAGTTTCTGCTTCGTAGACATTGTTCTTCATTAATATCAAAGATAAGATTTTACTCAATCGGTGAATAAATGATAACATCTGTAGCGAAAAGTCCTCTTCTTCGTATATAACATTTCTACATCCAGTTAAAAAATATTCATTGCATTTTATTCCTCAACCGTTATTTACAATTACCATGGTCCTGCTAGTAATGGCGTGCTTAAGACGGAGGCAGCCACCCCCACCCCCAAATACAGCGAAGCCAGATTTTTTTGTAAGGGGAGTTTACATTGTGTTTTTTTTTAATTTTAGAAGAAAAAAAAATGTTTTAATATTAGTTGAGAAACATTCCTGATGCACTTTAAAAGTATATAAACAGACAAAAACCCAAAATTTCCCCGCTACGCGGGAAGTTTAAATGGTCTATGGCTTTCAATAGTAAAGGCATAATATGCCTTTACTATGTTAATACATGTTTAAACTACTTTAAATAAAAAATTAAAATTATCAACGATTTTACATATTAAAAAAAATTAAATAATTATTTGTAATTTAAAGTGATAAAATCAGCTTTAAATGGATAAACAATCTATAAATTAATTTATTAAAATTTCCTTTAATTTTATACCTTATATTTTTTAATAGTTTGTAATTAAATAAATTTATTGATCGTTAAAATTGGTGCAGTATTTGTCGAAGTATTGCGTTTCTCGTAAAAAAACCCTTGATTTTTTTGCTAAAAATACAAAGTGAACGAAAAAAAGGTTGGGCAAAGTTCATAATATCGCTGTCATCGTTTGGTGTTTTTAACGAAAAAATTGCGGGTTTTTTGTACCGGAAACACAATATTTCGACAAATACTGCACCAATTTTAACGATCAAGGTATCAAATTAAAGTAGAAAGTAGCCGCTTTCTTTGAGTGCATAATTCGTAACGTAAATCGTTATACTTTTTGAGCAATCTTTCACATTCAGCAGTTTGTCTGGGCGTAACCAGGGAGGGTTTAGAGGACTAGATCCCCCCATCCTTTGGGTCGGCAAAGGGAAAAATTTGGGGTTAGCCCCGCCTTTTGGGTCGCCAAGGATAAAAATTTGGTGGTCTAGAACGGCTATTTTTTAAAAATTCTCTTGCGTTTCGCTCCGCTCAGCGCTCGATTAATTATATAGTTTCCACTTCCAAATCTGTGTTACTTTGTTTTGTAATCTTCGTATGACCACGCTACACCCACCTCATTCTCATTCTTGATGTTTTAATTGATCTCCACTTCCAAAATTGTGTTATTTTTTTTGTAATCTTGATACGACTATGCTGGACCCCCCTTAGATTGTTATTATAGTGGGATTAAAAATTTAAAGGTTAGGAGAAGTAATTTGAAAAACAACTTTTGCACTTTGAACTGCTCAGCTGTAATTCAATTCATTCATTTTTTAGTTGTTAATGTTTTGGAAATCGAAAATTTTAAGGTATCAAATTGTTTGTAAAAATTTTTTTCTTTGTTTTAAACTTATTTTTATTGAATAATGAAAAAAATGACTTAAGTGGCATAAACAAGGTAATAAATACTCCGCGCGAAGCGCGGAAAGTTTGTTTTAGTCCTTTTGTAACGTTTGGGATTTGGACCCCCTGGAGCTCCCCCCCCTTTCGGAAATTTTGTTTAGGGTTGGACTGGACCCCCCTTTCCGAAATCCTGGCTACGCCCATGTCCGCATTGCACCTTTACTACAAAAAAATAATAATGTTGTTGCATCTAATTAAAAATAATAATGCTGCCTATAAAGCTTATTTCAACGTAAAATATGACAATGCCAATGCCCGACCCAAAAGGTACTGTATACCTGAATAGCTTTTAGTCGCTGCTCCAGATCCTGATTTCTGGTAATAAAATTGTGCCTTTTCCCATCGCTCTCCAGATTATTAATAAACGCTATCTCCAACACCTAAAGAGGTGATATTAAACACACCAACAAAACCTTAAATCAGTAAAATCAGCTACGAAAAACCATTAATTTCCCACTCAAGAAATCCTTCAGTATAAAAAAAATCACTAACGGCGT
>JASAMX010000168.1:0-26112 GCA_030248175.1 Microlaimidae sp. YZB2_3
CTTTGATTGAATGGAAAATTTACAATTTTTGAACACCATGAAGTTTTTGTTCAAATTTTAATTTACGCTTTTATTCGTTTTTTTAAAGTTGCTAGCTGAAGTTGTTTAAAAGTGATTTCGTGACTAATAACGGTAAGTTACAGCGCTTATTTTGTCATATTATTCAAAAAAATTACTATTTACTTTAGAGTTAATAATAATAAACTTGTTGTCCTTTGCCAACAACCAATATTCTTCTATCAGGATTGGTCTTGATCGTCCAGCACACTTAATTATAATCTTCATCCTTTAGATCGCACATAATTGTACAGACGTCAACGTGCAGTTTTTGTTTTGTTTTTTTTTTTTTGCTATAAAATGTAGGTTCGTAACTGTTCGCAATGGGTAAAACTGCCAAATTTAATGAAATATAAGTTGATGTAAACAAAAAACACTTTTTTATCTATCACACTAAAATACGATTGATCACATCTTCTGTTTAAATAATTGTTTATTATTTAAACTATAGCTTAGTTGTGAAAGGTTCTGACACTCTGGGCTTTATCTGCACGCTCTGCACGTGCTTTGGCTAGTTTCGCTGGAAGCAAAATTAAATTGTTTAAAAAATCAATCCTACAAAAACAGCTAATCGTTGTTTTAGTAGAAAAGAATATTACATCGCAATAATATTGTGTTTTTTGCGGATAATTAGTTTATAAAAGTCGAAATTTATAAAAAGTTTATAAAAAGCAAAAAAAGCTATGAGAGTGACATCACTAATTTTTAGAACATTCAATTCAAACTCTAGAAATAATTTTCTCAGAGCATATAAGTCCTATGTTAGAAAAATTCTGGAGAATGCTAGTGCAGTTTGGAACCCTAATTTACAAAAGGATATAAACATTTTGGAAAAAGTGCAACAAAATTTCACTAGACGTTTGTTTTATAAATGCAAGTTGTTACCTATTGGTTATGAACATAGATTGAATTACCTAGGGTTAGAAAGATTAAAAGATCGAACAGACAAAATTGATTTATATGAGTGCTATAAGGAATTATACATTGCTTAAACAATTTCCAAGCCAATCGATTTTTTAAGTTTAACTTGCAGCCCACCCATGGTAGTCCGCTTTAATTGACTATGAAAGACTGTCCAATTAATGCAAGGAAATTTTCTTTTGCAAATAGGGTGGTTACACCTTGGAACAATCTACTCCCATCTCAAGTAACTGTCGATTCTTTGGATGCATTCAAGAAAAATTTTAAAACTGACTTAAATAAGCGCTCTTTTTGAGCCTTTAAAGTCATATCAGATAGCTATGTTCAGTGATAATTAGTTACAATTGTAATTCATATTGGCGGCAATTAAGTCGCAGATTTGATGTTGTTGATGAAAAAAAAAAGAAAAAAAAATAGAAAAAGAGAAAAAAAGAGAAAAAAAAACAATGAAATGATGAAAACAGTATGAATTAAACTATGCATAGACTATGCTTAGTATAAAATTAATTCTGTTATCTGATCATTAGAGAAGAAGAAGAGAAATAATAACTGTTGTTTTAGGCGGGTTATATGCTGTACGCTTACACTACATTCCGCTACGATTTTGACTACCAGGACAACGATGTGTATTGGTGCACGGCGGACATCGGATGGATCACTGGCCATTCCTACATCGGCTACGGACCCATGGCCAACGGCGCCACTGTCGTACTTGTATGTTTGTTTGTCTGATTGTATTTCCCCCAATGCCAATTATGTTGGGACCAATGTCTATACTGTATTCATCGACATTATTATTTGTAAGCGGGGAAAGCATTATTATCTCTTCTTTAATAAAGAGCGAATTATAAAGGTCAAATTTATGTAAAAATTATTACTGTGCTCGTAGTCACACGTCACACCTAGTACTGAAGAGAGGAGTGCCTACATCTTCAATAACTGCATATTATTATCTGATCACTTCGCATTATCTAGAAAATCGTCATTATCTATACCAGCAAACCTAGTCTTTTTTTGCTTGAATTCCTGCTGGGTATATTAATTTCTTATTTTATGTTTGTTTTAGTTCGAAGGAATTCCTAATCATCCGGATCCAGGTCGATGTTGGGAAATTGTTGAAAAATACAAGGTACATTGTTGAAGCAAAATAATATTAAAATTTGGCGTTTTTGATGCGATTTTTATATTGTTATCGTTTGATCGTCTCTTTACTGTCAGGGTTAAACTACTGCATGCTACTTTGGGTAATTTTAGTATATCGCTGTCTTTTGTAGAGGATACTAAAATCTTTTTAATAATATTTTTTTAATTTGATTGGTCGGTGTATGCAAACGCAAAGCTGGCAATGTAGATTGAAATAAGTTTTTAATACTATTAAAAGAAAAAAGACTAAATTAAATTTGGAGTCCATTTTAGTAAACCCCAAAAATATATAATAAAATTATTACAGCGCTGTTTTGCTACGAACACAGATATAGCAGAGTAGAAAATATTCATAATTATTCTGTAACTTCAGCTATTTTAAGAAATAGAAAATCATTGTTGTTTTGTATTAGCAAAAATTTTATTTTTATATTTCAAACAAAATATGCAAACGAAACACTAAACAGAGATTACTCGCAATATTTTATAAACATGAGCACGATTTAAAATTTTTAGGACAATTTTAATCAAAATTTATAAAAAAATAAAACTTAACTTACAACTTTTAAAAAATTTTCGGTACATTCAAAAAAATTTGAGCCTATTTCAATAGATAAAAATAGAGCTTCATAGTATCCAAAATCAAAATTCTCTACTTACGCTAAAATGAATTACTGTTTTTAGTCAATATCTTCGTTCAGTCTTCTCAGATTTGTCGCTTCTTTGCAAAATCTGAATTTAGTATAAATAAAATAAACCATAGGTGGGCAGGGGGGAAGGGTTGGGAGTATGTTCTCCCCAAAAATCCCGATTATAGCCGACACCCCACTCCCCTCCTAAAATTTTTGGGTACCCCGGACATCCCCCCCTAAAATTTGGGGTATCCCAGTACTAAAAACGCTAAATGGTATTTGAGCTATACCCCCAAAACATTTTTGGGACACCCCCCTCCCAAATTTCGGGGGTCGGGTATACCCCCCAAAAAAATCCGGGAGGCTGCCCACCTATGCAATAAACAATATAACATTATTTGATTTACTTTCTGACGCCCGAACTCTTTTCATCAAAACTGGGTGTTATTGAAATATGAAGCGTAACTAAAAACAGTATTTTTCAGGTGACAAAATTTTACACGGCTCCTACGGCAGTGCGGGCGTTGATGAGACACGGGGAAAGTTTCGTGAAAAAACACGATCGGAGCTCTCTGCAGATCCTGGGCAGCGTGGGAGAGCCGATCAACCCCGAAGCCTGGCAGTGGTTTTACAAAGTCGTCGGAGAGGAGCGCTGCCCCATCGTTGACACATACTGGCAGACAGAAACAGTAAATTAGTTTCGTATCTGTGATTTTTTTTAGCTTTTTTTACTAACATTTTACTTTTTACATTGAATAATTCCTAAATTTGCAAACATTTGCAACTTTTTTGGAAATATGCATAAGCAAGTAGTTTTTAGGTTGCATTGATTAGATAAAGCAAAATGGTGTTACGTGTAAATGTTTTAACCCTTTGGAATTCTTTGCGCTGCAAATCCGCGGAAGTTATTGCGCACCAGTGCTGCACTGTGTTAAACTTTGCGTCTGGTATCGTCCGGACGCAGAATCTAACCTTGAGCAGCACTGGCGCGAAACCCCTTCAGCGGATTTTCAGCGGTTTTTTGACGAAGAAATCCCAAAGGGTTCGTACTCAACCTCCACACATGTTTATGTTAATTTTTAAATTGTATACCATAAACAAAACAAATTAAAAATACTCAATAGTAGTAAAAAATTATAAATTTCGAAAAATTACGCTTTCGCAAATTACTTTAATAAAAAAACTTTGACAATTAATGCTTGATTAAAACGCTTAATGTAGATGCTTTACTTTGCCATCCAACCATGTGTTATTTTATTTTTATGTTTTATTTTTAGTGTACTTTACACCTTATTTTATACTTATAAACTTGCTGGAAATCGTTAGTGATTTTCATTTTTCGCTTTGTTTGGTGTTTTTGTAAAAACCAAGCTAACTTTCAATCATATTTTAGTCTAGTTATTGAAACAATAATAATCTTTAGCATAGCACTACCGCTAGTAGATATACGATTTGCTTTTCGACATTTTTAATGTCGTAATTTAGGGTGGTCATGTTTTAACACCGTTGCCAGGTGCGACTCCAACAAAACCAGGATCTGCCACATTCCCATTTTTCGGCGCCCAACCCGCTGTTCTAGCTGACGACGGAAAAGAAATCGAAGGACCCGGGGACGGATATCTGGTAATTTTCCTAAATATTTCGGGCTGAGCATTATTAATTTTGTTTCCGTATTTTTGTGTTGTCTGAAAATAACCGGTAGTAACCATATTATTTTGTAAGTGTTGATAAAAACCGTTTATAAACCTACAAACAATATTGTCGTGAATAAATGTAAAATTTGTTTTAATAATAAGGATTAAATTGAGATCGTGCAAACGCCTTTTAACATATGTGTAATTTTAGTCTTCAAAGTTACTTTTTATTTAAGGTGTATAGGGAGGGAAAGTTTGTTGCTATTGCTATTAGAAGACACTGTTTTCATTAGCTGACTCCAATAAGAAATTGTGGTTTTTTAGGTATTCAAAGCTCCTTGGCCAGGCATAATGAGAACTGTTTTTGGAAATCACGAACGTTTTGAACAAACGTATTTCGCTAAATTTCCCGGATATTTTTGCACTGGAGACGGTATTTATTTTAAGTTTAAAACCTGCATAATTATGTTTTTTTATATTTTAGTACTTAAAAAATTATTGAGGTTCTTAATATAAAAATGTAATAAAATCAGAAAAATAAAAAAACACGCCAAAACAAGTATCATTGACTGCAATTAAAGTACTCATGCATTACACGGTGGTTTTTAGCTAACAATAAAAAATAATTAATCTTGATTTATAAGAAATTATGTTAGTTGATTAATAAAAATTTTAGAAAAAAATAAAAAATGTCGCAATTTTAGAGTACAAATAAATTGTTTGGAAATTGATTAAAGGTGCGGTGCGGAGTCAAACTTTTTGTCTTCGGTTTTGATAATTTTTTGTGAAAACCTTACTCCTGCCCCCAATAACCCACAAAAATTTTTTCAACAAAATACCTTGTGTGGTTCAGGAATTATGACCCCCCCCCCAAAATAGCGTTTTTCGACAATTCCGTGCGTGAAAAATTGCTCAATGGCTATAACGATTAAGTTACAAACTATGAACTCAAAGAAAGAAGCTAATTTCTATTTTAATTTGATACCTTGATCGTTAAAATTAGTGTAGTATTTGTTGAGATATTGCGTTTCTTCTGCGTTTCTCGAATTTTTCGCTAAAAACTCGAAGTGAAGGAAAAAGCTTGGGCAAACTTCATAAAATCACTTCTGTCGTTTGGTAATTTTAACGAAAAAATTGTGGGTTTTTGTTCGAGAAACGCAATATTTCCACACATACTGCACTGATCTTAACGATCAAGGTATCAAATTAAAGTAGAAAGTAGCCGCTTTCTTCGAGTGCATCATTTGTAATGGAAATCGTTATACCCATTGAGCAATCTTTCACGTACAGAATTGTCAAAAAAACGTCATTTTTGGGGGATCATAACTCCTGAACCACTGGAGATATTTAGTTGAAAAAAATTTTGTGGGCTATTGGGGGCAGGAGTAGGGTTTTCACAAAAAATATCAAAATCGAGGACAAAAAGTTTGACTCCGCACTTTAAGAAAAACTATAAACTGTTGAAAAATATATCACAAGATTGGCAGAACGAATAAGAACAATACTTATATCAGTGCGTGGCTTAGAGTTTTAGCTATCATTTTAAACTGAAAGAAAGTAATGTTCATCAAGGACGTCATCACTACGGCCAATAGGGTAAAAAAAACCTGGGCCTTAAAAATCACAACTTTTTTTATTACTGCGAGATAAGAAACGCCACTTCGTATGCTGTAATGCATTTCGAGTTTTTCCTAAAAATTTGAACACGATTGGAACGATGGGGTTTTTTTTATTTTTTATGTTTTTTAAAAAAAATGCCGCCGCTTTTTGCGTTTTTTCACCGCTTTGTAATATGGGGCCCCGTTAATTTTACGATCGTTCGATGCTCTTGGGGTGTGGCTAGCAACAACGCAAGTAATAGATCAAATGTACGTCATATTTTCTAGAATTTTTGATTCAAAATTTTTTTATCGGGTCACCCCCCGGAGAGCTAGGGGCTAAGACTCAGGTGATCAAAAAAATTTTTTTTAAATTTTTTCTCAAAACTTTTAAAAATGTAAAATATATCACAAAATAAACGACTTTTGATTTTAGGTTTGTGTGAAAAAAAAACGAATAATTAAGCTTACAATAAGCTGTCAACGACGAATTTAAAATTTTGAAGCATTCCAAGCCCTTATCTTTAACTTAAGAAGTTTTTTTAAAACAATAAACCTTAAAAGTTTATTTTTTTCGAATTTTTAGGTTATTTTGTTAGAAAAATATAATTTCAAAGTTTATATCTTACTACAAAATTGCAAAATATCACAGCTAAAAATTGATCTTTTTAAATGTTTTCTTACTTGCACGTAATAAACAAAGTTGTGATTTTTAAGGCCCATGTTTTTTTTACCTTATTGGCCGTAGGATGACGTCCTTGACTAACATTACTTTCTTTCAGTTTAAAAGATAGCTAAAACTCTAAGCCACGCACTGATATAAGTATTGTTCTTATTCGTTCTGCCAATCTTGGATATATTTTTCAACAGTTTATAGTTTTTCTTAAGGCGGAGTCAAACTTTTTGTCCTCGATTTTGGATATTTTTCTGGAAAAAACAATTCCTGCCCCCAATAGCCCACAAATTTTTTTCAACTAAATATCTCCAGTGGTTCAGGAGTTACTTATCCCCCAAAAATGACGTTTTTTTGACAATTCTGTACGGAAAGATTGCTCAATGGATAACGATTTCCATTACAAATGATGCACTCGAAGAAAGCGGCTACTTTCTACTTTAATTTGATACCTTGATCGTTAAGATCAGTGCAGACTGTGTGGAAATATTGCGTTTCTCGAACAAAAACCCACAATTTTTTCGTTAAAATTACCAAACGACAGAAGGATTTTATGAAATTTCGCCCCAAGCTTTTTCCTTCACTTCGAGTTTTTAGCGAAAAATGGAGAAACGCAGAAGAAACGCAATATCTCAACAAATACTACACTAATTTTAACGATCAAGGTATCAAATTAAAATAAGAAATTAGCTTCTTTCTTTGAGTTCATAGTTTGTAACTTAATCGTTATAGCCATTGAGCAATTTTTCACGCACGGAATTGTCAAAAAAACGCTATTTTGGGGGGGGGGTCATAATTAATGAACCACACAAGGTATTTTTTTGAAAAAATTTTTGTTGGTTATTTGTGGCAGGGGTAAGGTTTTCACAAAAAAATATCAAAACCCAACACAAAATGTTTGACTCCGCACCGCACCTTTAATCAATTTCCAAACAATTTATTTGTACTCTAAAATTGCGACATTTTTTATTTCTTTTTATAATTTTTATTAATCAACTAACATAATTTCTTATAAATCAAGATTAATTATTTTTTATTGTTAGCTAAAAACGTTGTGTAATGCATGGAGTACTTTAATTGCAGTCAATGATACTTGTTTTGGCGTGTTTTTTTATTTTTCTGATTTTATTACATTTTTATATTAAGAACCTCAATAATTTTTTAAGTACTAAAATATAAAAAAACATATTAATTATGCAGGTTTTAAACTTAAAATAAATACCGTCTCCAGTGCAAAAATATCCGGGAAATTTAGCGAAATACGTTTGTTCAAAACGTTCGTGATTTCCAAAAACAGTTCTCATTATGCCTGGCCAAGGAGCTTTGAATACCTAAAAAACCACAATTTCTTATTGGAGTCAGCTAATGAAAACAGTGTCTTCTAATAGCAATAGCAACAAACTTTCCCTCCCTATACACCTTAAATAAAAAGTAACTTTGAAGACTAAAATTACACATATGTTAAAAGGCGTTTGCACGATCTGAATTTAATCCTTATTATTAAAACAAATTTTACATTTATTCACGACAATATTGTTTGTAGGTTTATAAACGGTTTTTATCAACACTTACAAAAATAATATGCTAATATACCGGTTATTTTCAGACAACACAAAAATACGGAAACAAAATTAATAATGCTCAGCCCGAAATATTTAGGAAAATTACCAGATATCCGTCCGGTTCCTTCATTTCTTTTCCGTCGTTAGCTAGAACAGCGGGTTGGGCGCCGAAAAATGGGAATGTGGCAGATCCTGGTTTTGTTGGAGTCGCACCTGGCAACGGTGTTAAAACATGACCACCCTAAATTACGACATTAAAAATGTCGAAAAGCAAATCGTATATCTACTAGCGGTAGTGCTATGCTAAAGATTATTATTGTTTCAATAACTAGACTAAAATATGATTGAAAGTTAGCTTGGTTTTTACAAAAACACCAAACAAAGCGAAAAAATGAAAATCACTAACGATTTCCAGCAAGTTTATAAGTATAAAATAAGGTGTAAAGTACACTAAAAATAAAACATAAAAATAAAATAACACATGGTTGGATGGCAAAGTAAAGCATCTACATTAAGCGTTTTAATCAAGCATTAATTGTCAAAGTTTTTTTTATTAAAGTAATTTGCGAAAGCGTAATTTTTTCGAAATTTATAATTTTTACTACTATTGAGTATTTTTAATTTGTTTTGTTTATGGTATACAATTTTAAAAATTAACATAAACATGTGTGGAGGTTGAGTACGAACCCTTTGGGATTTCTTCGTCAAAAAACCGCTGAAAATCCGCTGAAGGGGTTTCGCGCCAGTGCTGCTAAAGGTTAGATTCTGCATTACCAACGATACCAGACGCAAAGTTTAACGCAGGTGCAGCACTAGTAGCAATCGTCAGCAAATTTAACAGCACGAAGAATTCCAAAGGGTTAAACATTTTACACGTAACACCATTTTGCTTTATCTAATAAATGCAACCTAAAAACTACTTGCTTATGCATATTTCCAAAAAAGTTGCAAATGTTTGCAAATTTAGGAATTATTCAATGTAAAAAGTAAAATGTTAGTAAAAAAAGCTAAAAAAAAAATCACAGATACGAAACTAATTTACTGTTTCTGTCTGCTAGTATGTGTCAACGATGGGGCAGCGCGCCTCCAAGAGCGACTTTATAAAACCACTGCCAGGCTTCCGGGTTGATCGGCTCTCCCACGCTGCCCAGGATCTGCGGAGAGCTCCGATCGTGTTTTTTCACGAAACTTTTTCCCCGTGTCTCATCAACGCCCGCACTGCCGTAGGAGCCGTGTAAAATTTTGTCACCTGAAAAATACTGTTTTTAGTTACGCTTCATATTTCAATAACACCCAGTTTTGATGAAAAGAGTTCGGGCGTCAGAAAGTAAATCAAATAATGTTATATTGTTTATTGCATAGGTGGGCAGCCTCCCGGATTTTTAGGGGGGGGTCTGCTTGAGCCCCCGAAATTTGGGAGGGGGGTGTCCCAAAAATGTTTTGGGGGTATAGCTCAAATACCATTTAGCGTTTTTAGTACTGGGATACCGCAAATTTTAGAGGGGATGTCCGGGATTACCGAAATTTTCAAGGGAGTGGGGTGTCGGCTATAATCGGGATTTTTGGGGAAAACATACTCCCCAACCCTTCCCCCTGACCACCTATGGTTTATTTTATTTATACTAAATTCAGATTTTGCAAAGAAGCGACAGAATCTCGAGAAGACTGAACGAAGATATTGACTAAAAACAGTAATTCATTTTAGCGTAAGTAGAGATTTTGATTTTGGATACTATGAAGCTCTATTTTTTTATCTATTGAAATAGGCTAGAATTTTTTTGAATGTACCGAAAATTTTTTAAAAGTTGTAAGTTAAGTTTTATTTTTTTAAATTTTTGATTGAAATTGTCCTAAAAATTTTAAATCGTGCTCATGTTTATAAAATATTGCGAGTAATCTCTGTTTAGTGTTTCGTTTGCATATTTTGTTTGAAATATAAAAATAAAATTTTTGCTAATACAAAACAACAATGATTTTCTATTTCTTAAAATAGCTGAAGTTACAGAATAATTATGAATATTTTCTACTCTGCTATATCTGTGTTCGTAGCAAAACAGCGCTGTAATAATTTTATTATATATTTTTGGGGTTTACTAAAATGGACTCCAAATTTAATTTAGTCTTTTTTCTTTTAATAGTATTAAAAACTTATTTCAATCTACATTGCCAGCTTTGCGTTTGCATACACCGACCAATCAAATTAAAAAAATATTATTAAAAAGATTTTAGTATCCTCTACAAAAGACAGCGATACACTAAAATTACCCAAAGTAGCATGCAGTAGTTTAACCCTGACAGTAAAGAGACGATCAAACGATAACAATATAAAAATCGCATCAAAAACGCCAAATTTTAATATTATTTGCTTCAACAATGTACCTTGTATTTTTCAACAATTTCCCAACATCGACCTGGATCCGGATGATTAGGAATTCCTTCGAACTAAAACAAACATAAAATAAGAAATTAATATACCCAGCAGGAATTCAAGCAAAAAAAGACTAGGTTTGCTGGTATAGATAATGACGATTTTCTAGATAATGCGAAGTGATCAGATAATAATATGCAGTTATTGAAGATGTAGGCACTCCTCTCTTCAGTACTAGGTGTGACGTGTGACTACGAGCACAGTAATAATTTTTACATAAATTTGACCTTTATAATTCGCTCTTTATTAAAGAAGAGATAATAATGCTTTCCCCGCTTACAAATAATAATGTCGATGAATACAGTATAGACATTGGTCCCAACATAATTGGCATTGGGGGAAATACAATCAGACAAACAAACATACAA
Organism: Microlaimidae sp. YZB2_3; assembly: GCA_030248175.1. Lineage (NCBI taxonomy): Eukaryota > Metazoa > Nematoda > Chromadorea > Desmodorida > Microlaimidae > Microlaimidae sp. YZB2_3. The sequence goes on from JASAMX010000168.1 coordinate 11,017, forward strand.
GTACGACAGTGGCGCCGTTGGCCATGGGTCCGTAGCCGATGTAGGAATGGCCAGTGATCCATCCGATGTCCGCCGTGCACCAATACACATCGTTGTCCTGGTAGTCAAAATCGTAGCGGAATGTAGTGTAAGCGTACAGCATATAACCCGCCTAAAACAACAGTTATTATTTCTCTTCTTCTTCTCTAATGATCAGATAACAGAATTAATTTTATACTAAGCATAGTCTATGCATCGATTAATTCATACTGTTTTCATCATTTCATTGTTTTTTTTTTCTTTTTTTTCTCTTTTTCTATTTTTTTTCTTTTTTTTTTCATCAACAACATCAAATCTGCGACTTAATTGCCGCCAATATGAATTACAATTGTAACTAATTATCACTGAACATAGCTATCTGATATGACTTTAAAGGCTCAAAAAGAGCGCTTATTTAAGTCAGTTTTAAAATTTTTTTGAATGCATCCAAAGAATCGACAGTTACTTGAGATGGGAGTAGATTGTTCCAAGGTGTAACCACCCTATTTGCAAAAGAAAATTTCCTTGCATTAATTCGGCAGTCTTCCATTGTCAATTTAAATGGATGACCACGGGTGGGCTGCAAGTTAAACTTAAAAAATCATTGGCTTGCAAATTGTTTAAGCAATGTATAATTTTATAGCACTCATATAAATCAATTTTGTCTCTTCGATCTTTTAATCTTTCTAAACCTAGGTAATTCAGTCTATGTTCATAACCAACAGGTAACAACTTGCATTTATAAAACAAACGTCTAGTGAAATTTTGTTGCACTTTTTCCAAAATGTTTATATCCTTTTGTAAATATGGGTTCCAAACTGCACTAGCATACTCCAGAATTGGTCTAACATAGGACTTATATGCTCTGAGAAAATTATTTCTAGAGTTTGAATTGAATGTTCTAAAAATTAGTGATGTCACTCTCATAGCTTTTTTTGCTTTTTATAAACTTTTTATAAATTTCGACTTTTATAAACTAATTATCCGCAAAAACACAATATTATTGCGATGTAATATTCTTTTCTACTAAAACAACGATTAGCTGTTTTTGTAGGATTGATTTTTTAAACAATTTAATTTTGCTTCCAGCGAAACTAGCCAAAGCACGTGCAGAGCGTGCAGATAAAGCCCAGAGTGTCAGAACCTTTCACAACTAAGCTATAGTTTAAATAATAAACAATTATTTAAACAGAAGATGTGATCAATCGTATTTTAGTGTGATAGATAAAAAAGTGTTTTTTGTTTACATCATTACATTTCATTTTTGGCTTTTACCTATCACATTTCATTAAATTTGGCAGTTTTACCCTTTGACTACTTATTTGTTTTGCAAATCAAAAAGAATAGGGATCAACGGGAAACCAAAATTGCGAACAGTTACGAACCTACATTTTATGGCGCCCTGGAGCCGCTCCCGACAGCCAAATGGGGGGAAATTCATGATTATGGCGTTGTTGCTCAAGGGAGCAAAAAAAAAAACAAAACAAAAACTGCACGTTGACGTCTGTACAATTATGTGCGATCTAAAGGATGAAGATTATAATTAAGTGTGCTGGACGATCAAGACCAATCCTGGAATATTATATTTAGATATTAAATAAGAAGGAAGAACAAAAACAAAAAAAAAATCAAAAATTTACAAAACACCAAAAAAAACAAAACCAAAAAACCCCCAACAACCAATACCAAAACAACACAACACCACAAACAAAACAAAACAAAAAAAAAACACACAAAAAATAGAAGAATATTGGTTGTTGGCAAAGGACAACAAGTTTATTATTATTAACTCTAAAGTAAATAGTAATTTTTTTGAATAATATGACAAAATAAGCGCTGTAACTTACCGTTATTAGTCACGAAATCACTTTTAAACAACTTCAGCTAGCAACTTTAAAAAAACGAATAAAAGCGTAAATTAAAATTTGAACAAAAACTTCATGGTGTTCAAAAATTGTAATCTTTCCATTCAATCAAAGTTTCAAAAATCATGTTATATAGTTGACTCCAAAATGTAAAAGACGCGCGATAAGATATAAGTTTTTTGGAGATAAAATTAAAACATTACACAGAATCATATTTTTTTTTTGGAAAATGACACGAAACAGGTTGTTTTATGTTGATCCTCTTACAATAAAATCCCAGCTCTTTTTTCTAAGTCTGATGTGTGAGCATTGCACCAAAGGAGCTTTTTTTATTACCAAAACATTGTACTTTATATTCGCGTCCAGCTAGAAATTAATAAACAATGATCAAAAATATCCCATTGGAACGGAAGTTCCTGATAAGGACCTGCTTATAATTATGATGCTATCGACTCTTTTTCAACCAATGAGCACTGAGGAAAAATGGATTCTCTAATAAACGAGGCGAAACGCCGTTTTTTTTTATCTTTTCCTATTTTGATTCCCTTGGAGCAAAACATATCGCCATAAATCATGAATATTACCCCCCATTTGAGCTTGAAATTCTGTTGTGTAAAATATGACAATATGGTAATCAATATAATACAATGGGACGTTCAATCAATATAATAGAAACAAAAGTTTGTACCTGAGTATGCAAAACACCTTTTGGTTTCCCAGTTGATCCACTAAAAATTAAAACAAAAACATTATTATAGAATTTGAAACAAAATTTAATAATAACGTTCGTTTTAGAGACAACTTTTTTAATTGTAGGTTCTAAGGGTTTAAACGCAATTATTATGTTTAATAAGAAAGTATTTTGCAATATAAGTGATATTACAAAACAAAGGTGTAAATCGCTAAAAATTAAGTATCATTTCTTACTTAACGTAAAAAAAAGAATAAAAGTGAACCTGGTATAAAGAATAAATAAGGGATCCTCAGCGTCCAGCCATTCTGCAGGACAGTCTGAGGAAGTTTTTTCTACTTCCTCATGCCACCAGGAATCAACCGGTGGTTGGAACGGACTCTAAAAACATTTGCTATTTAATTTTCGTTCCTTCGTTTTACATAAATTTAAAATTAATCTACGAAGTATATAACTGACTGACAGAAGCCTCAAATTTTAAATTGATTATTCATGCTACAACTATCAATGCTTGCAGTACTAAGTAAGTTTAGTTTTCTTAATACCTCTAAATATCTAATGTCTAAATTGTGAAACAAAAATAAGTGTAAAATTTGAGCTTTTTAAAATTTACGCAGTCATTTTGCTGAATATTCTTAACAGCAATCGGCTTAGGACGCTTACATTTAAGTGATAGCAAGGGCGCTGTCCGGCCTTTTGCTGGTCCGAAGAGGGCTCTACCGTCCAGGGAGCTGGGCTGAGGTGGCGCACAGTAATGCAGGATCTTACGACTACTCCCTAAATAGTAAATAATACACATACAATTAACAAAAAAATACTTATATTTATAATGCAGTAACGTTTTCTTACATTATTAATAATAAAAACTTTTATACATTTTTACAACATCAACAACGATTTAGACCGTCTAATATACTTTAATTAAATATCTAAAAAAAATTCAAAAGTCATACTAATAATATGTGTCTAGCTAACTAGCTGTCTAGCTAGTGATTTTCTTTAAATTGAAATAAGACAGAAAGGATTAATACCTGAAATACATCAACGCGACTGTGACTCATTACATTTATAATGGCTGTTTTTTAATGTAAAAAAATTATATTCAAAGTCGCGTGCATAGTAAATTAGCTTTCTTTCATTTTGTATTGTGACAAAAAAAAACCAACTAAAAACACGATTGAGGAAGCGGCTTTCAAAAGTTTTTTTTTAACATTAAAAAAAAATCAAATTTTTTAAATTAAAGTTGTCTGTCGCTCAGCAACTAGCAGTAATTTGACCTTTACAACAAAAATTATCATTATGATAATAATGAATGGTTTAAGGCTAGTAAATCAAAAAACAAAAATTTTTTGCATAAAAGCCTATAAAACTTAAACGGTGCTTAGTTTTCAATAATATTTTTGAGACGACGAAAATTATATAAATTTGGTTCATAAATAAACAATTTCTGATCTTGAAGAATGCAAGCAGTCTATTTTTAATTATTTAGAATGGTTTAAACATTACTAAAATTAAAAAGGCTATTTTAAAATAATAAATTATGCGCAGTTGGCATAGATGAACACGGTCAAAAAGCTAGGGGGGCTGTTTACCCCGGGTAAATGACATTTCAAAATCTAGGGGGGTCCTAGGGGGGTCGAACCACCACTAGCTTTCTAGAGGGGATCGTCCTGGGGTGGAAGATTTTGAAACCTAGAGAGGGTCAGGTGGGGTCCAATGTCCGAAGCAAAATAGTTTTAAACCCTTTTTTAAAGGTTTAATAATAGTTTTTTATATAATAATACTACATTTTATTGAATAAAAAGCGATATTGAGGTATAAAAAGATTGTAAAAACATGAATTTGTGTTAAAAATTCATGTTTTTGGAAGAAAATTTAGTATAAAAAAAGTACTTAAAATTTTCTCGAGAGGGGAGGGGGGTCAGATTTTAAAATCTAGAAAGGGGTCAGAGGTAAAAAATTTGAAAATTTGGGGGGAGGGGCCGAGGGGGGCCTGGATTCTTTTCTGGGGGGGGGGGCAAAATTTCGAAGCTAAGGGGGGAATCGACCTCACCCTACCCTCCTTGTTCATCTATGGCATTTGGGGTTTTATAAATCATCGTGAAATTAATATATTTTGCATTTTCAAATAAATTTCAATTGTAATTTTTTTTAAATCATGCTGCAAAATATTTTTCCAAACTAATATTACTGTCATAGACCCGAAGCGTATTATAAAAAAATTTTGAAATTGATGGTAACAAAACAAACAACATATTGCATCAATAATAACTATAACAACAATTTTAAATTAATTGGTAATACGAATTACATTTTGAGTTGTTTTCCTTGTAAAACAGGAACCAACCAACCTGAGTTTTGCTGATTTTCATGGCGTCATCGGAGATCTCCTTGAGTTTAATGAGTTTGGTGCCCCTCCATACTCCGTCCGCCGTTACCAGGACCTCCGCCTTTCCGTCCACGATCCTCGCCGCCAACGATTCTGCCGAGAAACCACCGAACTAAAAAAACTCAAAATATAGAGGCGTGTGGGTTCGTGTGGCTGTAGAGAAAGGTTACCCCCACCCCTTTGCCAAAATTTTTAACACAAATCCATGTTTTTACACCCTTTTATACCAGAATATCACTTTTTATTCATTAAAATGTTGTATAATCTTATAAAAAAACAATTAAGTATTTTGCTTCGGACATTGGCCCCACTTGACCCCCCTCTAGGTTTCAAAATTATCCATCTCGGGTCGACCCCCCTAGAAAGTCAGGGCCTAGATTTTAAAATATCATTTACCCGCGGTAAAGACCCCCTAGCTTTAGTGACCGTGTCATGTTCAATGTTCATTTATGCTTACTGGCATAGATGTTTATGGTCAGGAGGAACGCTAGGGGAGTCTACCCCCGGGTGGAAGGCAAAAATTTTTTTAAAAGGGGGGGGGGTTTGGACCTCCTTTGTTTTTTAGAGGGGGGAGTCGACCCCGGGTGCGAGATTTCAAATTTAGGGGGAGTCAGTAGGTTTAATATTGAATTTTATGTACTAAAACCGCCTATTTAGGCCTAAAAAGTGTATTTAAACACTGTTTTTAACTAAAAAACAGAGTTTTTGACAGTAACTAAAAAAATTATACTTCTAAATTGGTCGGGAGGGAGGGGGGGGGCGGGGGGGGGTCAGCCTCGCTAGGGGGGTCAGGCCGGACCGCTCTCGAGCTTTGGGGGGAGGGGGCCATGGATTTTTTAGGGAGGAGTTTGGCTCTAGGGGGGGGGGTGGACCTCTTTGTCCCCCCCAAAAAAAACATCTATGCTTACTCGCCACTGAATTTCACCTCATCGTTTTTCCCATATAACTTTTACGATTTGGCATAATATGCCAAATTTTGCATATCAGTTTTGTTTTTTTTTTAATTTTTATTAGAAATACATTATCTATCCACCCGCCACTCCGGAATGGAAGGTTTGGATTATTTGAGCTCATTTGAGAACTGCAGGTTAATAAGGAAGGCTTTTTGACCTAATATTAGCATTTTTTTACCTAATTTTTTATTAAACTTAATAAAATTTTATATCGGTAAATGCACCCCAGAAAGAAAAAACGATATGGGTAAAATGCGTTTTTTGAATTTTAACCTCCCCCCCCACCCGCCGTAAATCTGAGTCGGGTTTACCTCCTCCTCTTCACCCTCATCACTTCGAATCAATTTGTCCATGTATGCTTTACCATAGTCACCAGACCTGTGCACGGGGTGGAAATACCTTCCCCCGCTTTATTGAAGAATTTGCCCCCCGCCCTGGCCAAAAAATGAAAAAGTACCCTAAAGTTATGACGCCGATTTGAGACCTATGATGACGCCATCATCGCAAATTTTTTGCAGTTTTTAGCCGATTTCAATGTATTTTAAGCCATTTTAGACCTATTTTTACCTTATTTTCGTATTTTTTGTTCCTTTTTTTCCTTTTCCCTTCTTTTTTTTTCTTTTTTTTTCCTTTTTTTTCTCTTTTATTTTCTTTCCCTCCTGATTGCCCTCCCCCGTTTCAAAAATGTTTCCCCTCGTGCCCCCCGTTTTGGAATTGCCCCTCCCAATAAAACCCCGGGGGGGGCAGGGCACAGGTCTGAGTCACTAATATAAAACAATCACAAACTTAAATGATATTTGAAACAGCATGCACAACTATTCCCGCTTATAACAAGAATAAAGATAAAGATAAAGATACTAGGGCAGTAATCAACCCTTTGAAATACAGAGAATTTAAAAGAGAAAAGCCAACTCTAAAATTGTTTTCTCCTTTAAAATTCAAAAAAAAAATGTAAGGGTCCCTTACAAAAAAAACCGGCTTTACCGGATTTCATTTCATCACCGGGCACGCCACTGGTTGGGTTTAGCGTTTTAGCGTCTATTATTTTTTGCTAAAACCGCTATTTAGCTTTTTTCTCTCTTATTTTCATTTAACCATCTTTTTTCTCTAAAAATTATTTGTAATGTGCGTTTATTATAAAAATGTAATGCAACTTACTACGATAGAGTGAATTGCACCGATTCGTGCGCAGGCAAGCATGGCTATAGCTAACTCCGGAATCATAGGAAGGTAGATAGCAACACAGTCCCCTTTTTTGACGCCTATAAATTTAGACAATATTCAATAATGACCCTAAAATTAAAAAAACATCCAAAAATAAAATTGAAGAGATTATTTCAATAAAAAGTTAACTGGTTACCAAAAAGTCAAAACATGAGCCCTATTATATATCCAGAGTTCTTGGGCTAGTGACTGTCCAGTCATTCGTGGGCAGGTTTGAGTGTTGGTTGATACATTGTGAAACTTAAAATTATACTGTATACATTAGTTAGTTAGCATAGCCAGTAATTGTTGTGTAGTTGGGAATTTGTGGATCTTTGGATTTTGGTGAGAGTTTTGTTTCTTGGATGGCGGCTATGTGAATGTTGTGATTTATGAAAAAGTTAGTTAGTTCTTGTAGTTTGTTGGAGATTCCATTGGCGTTAAATTGCAAAATATTTAAGGTAGAATTTTTGGAGTTTGTGTTGCAATATGGTGAGGGCGTGCATTTGTTACAAGAAAAATTTTGGTTGTAGTGTTTTAGGCTTTGTAGGTTGCTGCATTTTAGATGCACCCAATTGTTACATTTGGTGCATTGGACGCTGTTTCTATTAACAGTTTTATTACAGTTTGCACAGAAATATTGCGTCTTGTTGGGGCCGGGGTTAGGATGAATGTCTCCAGACAGAGTCATCAGTTTTTTCGGCAGCCATTTTGGCCGCCGATTATAGAAAAAGAGTGTGAAATATCGCATCGGCAGTCAGCAGTGACGGAAATCGTCCAAGTTGACTGGAAAAGAGGTAGAGCTGTTGACCATTTCCATTGCTGGATCTGGGCAGTGTCGCTGCGTGGAAGCCGCTCCGTTGACACCAACCACTGTATACATTAGAATATCTGACTTAATTTCGGCCAGGCCTTAATTTCGGCCACCAATTTGGGGTTTTAGAAAATTGGCTGATTTTTAAAACACAAAAGAACTACCACAAAAGTAACTCGATGAATGTTGAATAATGTGTTTTTGCCAAAGTTTTTAATTTTTGTTATTCTGCATTATCAACATTTTCATACAAAAAGTGAATTTTTAGTGATTTTTGATTTTCTTAATTTTTGCTTGATGTTTAATTTAAACTGCATCAAATTTAGAACCAAGCACTATATAACCTTAAAGTATCTTCATTTTAATGCTCAAAATGGTTAATTTTCATGTTTTGACATTTTCTTCAAAATCACTTTGCAATGCGTTTAACTAACTGCGCATTTTACGATTCCGTTAATTTCGGCCACCTTAAAATTTAGGTGAAACAACCTGTTTTTTACTGTTTTTAAATATCATCGTACTACCATATCTATAAAGATTTTTTTTGACGTTTTTTTAAGCCAAAAAAATAAAATTTCAACAAAAAAAAGTGTTATTAAAACTTGTTTTTTTTAAAGTTTTGACATAATTATTTAAAGTCTTGCTAAACTATTAAAAGTTTGTAAACGGAAAAAAATTAAGTTATATGTACCAAGAACAATACCTTAAATAAATTTGCAACATTTAAAAATTTTATTGTTCGTTTTGGCAATAGTTATAGCTAGTTTTTTTTTAGCTGGCCGAAGTTAATGGCTCGCGCCTTAATTTCGGCCACTATAAAATGAAAACTTTAAACATCCATTGATTTTTAAGTGTACACAGAAATTTTTAAAAATTTTGCACTGGAATAACAAAAATAGCTATCATTTGATTTTTAGTCCAAATTTTGGGTCGATTGGGAAAATCAAAAAACACTTATCCAAAAAAATTAAAAAAAAAAGTTGGCCGAAATCAAGTCAGTTACTCTACATCACTCAAAAAAAACTGCCGACACCCTAACTGTCTACAGTAGGGTTACCGATAACATAGGGGTCCAGTACCAAAATACTAAAAGTGAGCTTTGTTTTATGGAGTGTACCCAGTGGCGTAGCTGGGGAAGTGGGCAGGAAACCCACACGCTGCTCTCTTCTTGTAATTTTGAGAGAATTTTTTTAACTATTAGATAAAAAAAATCCTTAGGCGTTCCCAAAGCATATTGATTATTGATAATTTAAAAAAATAATTTTTCCCGCAGAGCAAGAAGTTTATATTGGTACTTTATTTTTTAATTTTTAATGGATTATGCTATTTATTAATTTTTAAGCATAAAATGTTAAAACTGTGTAAAAAAATAAATAAAACTTTTAATATGGCTTTTAAGCCTGCGTAATTTAGGCTTTAAAGGGAACACAACATAACAAAGGAACGCCTAAGTTTTTTCCTAATTCAAGATTTTAAAACATTTATATACTCAAACGCGGAAATCAAGCTCCCTTCCAAATCGACTTGTGCTTAAATTTATAAATTTTTTTCCGAGGCATTGTGCTCCTCGAACCCTCTGATGCTGCCCAGCCAAATTATTTTTTTCTTCTTAATTTTCTACCTACTATTTCGTGATTATTTGTACATGCAATCAAGTTTTCTAGTGGATGTTAGTTTTTTCTAAATTTACATTTTAAGGTAAGTACCTCCTAATAAAATAGACAGCCGCCTCCTTAATTGAAATGCTGACTAGCCCACTGTACATTACCCCCTTAAAAGTCCTTTAAGTATATTGCCCAAAAAAAGTTAGGAGACTACCAAATATGCACTTCTGTACCCCGCATTTTTTATTTGTTTTTTAACGCTAAAAAATTAATATAAATTACCGTATCAAAAACTAAATTTTTAAAGTTGTTTTGCTTCTAGTTTAGATGTAAAAAATTTTATGTTAATTTTAAAATTTAATTCTAAAAACACCTTTTTATTGTGTTTTTTTGATTTTTATTTGTTATAATAATCAAACTGCAATATTTTCGTAATCAGTGCAATTCTTTTTCTTTCGAGCCATCTACGTGACTTCATGTTATTCTGTCTCTAAGCTTTCCGGTCAATAACAAATTTGGCCCATTTTACCCATCAATAGCGTTTCCTTCCCTGGTGCCCAATTAGGCTTTTCGTCTTCAATATAAAGTTAGGATTTTGTGGAATTTAAATTCCCCACGCAGATTGATTTTTTTTGGAGATAGTTTTAATTCTGCACAACATTTTATCATCGGTGAAAACCTACTATCTGGCCAGTAACAAAATACTAACTATGTTTTTTTGAAAAAGATTGTAATCATTTTTTCTGCATACACTGTTTAGTGATAACTCAAATTTACATCTGTTAGCAAAAACTTTATTGTTTTATCCAAAATTAAAATAAAATTATATTTCAGAAAAAATAAGGGATTTTAAAAATAATCAAAATTCAGCTACCAAATCATTTACAAAATAATACTAAATTGCTTAGTTGTGTCTAGAACGCAATGCTTTTTGCGGTAACATGTGTGTATTTAGTATAATACGAAAATGGATTTAATCTTAAACGGTTAAATTTGTACATTTTGGATTTTTAACAATTTGAGGTTTTGATGGCACCTCTTAGCATTAAAATTCAACCTTGGTTATCATCACCAGCATAGATAAACAAGGGGGGGGGTAGGGTGGGGTCCACCCCACTAGCCTCGAAATTTTGGGCCCCCCTAGAAAAAAATCCAGGGCCCTCCCTCCCCCCAAATTTTCGAATTTTTTACCCCTGACCCCCCTCTAGATTTTGAAATCTGACCCCCCTCCCCTCTTGAGAAAATTTTAAGTACTTTTTTTATACTAAATTTTCTTCCAAAAACGTGAATTTTTAACACAAATTCATGTTTTTACACCCTTTTTATCCCTAAATATCGCTTTTTATTCAATAAAATGTAGTATTATCTAATAAAAAAAGTATTATTAAACATTTAATAGTTTAAAAGTATTTTCTTTCGGAAATTGGATTGAACCCCACCTGACCCCCCTTTAGGTTTCGAAATCTTCCACCCCGGGTCGACCCCCCCCCCTAGAAAGCTAGGGGGGGTTCGACCCCCCCTAACTTTTTGACCGTGTTCATCTATGATCACCAGCCAGAATTTTAGATTTAAGGTTTCAACTTTCACAAATATTTTTTTAAATTAGGGCTTGTAGTATGGGCTGTAAATTTGTTTGCAAATTAACAATAACCGTACTAAGTTTATATTGTATAAAAGCACAACGTGGAAATTCCGGCTAACTAATTTTTAGATTAGCTTAAAACTTTCTGCATGTATAGATGCAAAATAATTTCCCGCACAAAGTTTTGATTGGTTTTATCTCCAAGGATACATCAATTGTGGTATTTATTTAAACACCCCTAGCGTCCTATTCACAGTTTTCCGCACTATAAAACGTGGAGCAAAAAGCCTTTGCGTCTATAATATTGATTTTGGAACGTAATTTCTGACAAACGGAGATTGTTTCTTTTAACAGCTGGTAACAAAAAATCTCACAAATCTAAACGCAAAAATTCGGATTTTCTCCTCGAACAACACTGCGTTTGTAATATTTCAAACAATACACTCTCATACTTGTTAAACATTACAATGAATATAATAAAATTAACTTGTGATAAACATGAAATGCATACAGCTCATTTTATTAATAAAAAGTTAAAAATTAATTATTATTTTGAAACTAATAAATTTTAAGCTGGCAACAAAAATATTTTTTTAAATTTTATCAACAAAATTTTTTTTTTAAAATTATTATCTTGCCGTTTTTTTTAAATAAAAAAACGTGTTAATATTTGCACTTTAAAGAATTTAACAAAAGGGAATGTCTGACTGTACACTAAATTTTGCAAACAAAAGTCACACATGCGCAACTTTGTGCGATTTTTCTTGCAAAAATACGCCATTTTCTATTATTTTTCCTGCGCAGAAATTTTTAACGCAGTGTTAGTTGTCTTGCAAAAAGTTAGGAGTTTTTGGACTCAATGCGGTTTTTTTCGCACTACCATTTTTTTGCACATCAAACAATTAAGACAACTTGCACATGTGCCACATTTCAAGCAAGATTTTGTTCAAAAATTAAGTGTAAAGTCGGATATTCTCTTGTGTACTATATTCTTGATATTTTTCCTTATTTAAAGGACGGGTATCCAAAGGATTCAAACTTACTATTAGTGGACAAATTTTCATGAAATTTTTCAGAAAGGAACCAACCTTATGTAGCCAAAAGTTTAAGTTATGAATTTCGTTAAATTCTGTCAACAATCAATAGGGTAATTTTTCTGTGACAATTATTTTTTTTTCTGCAAAGACTAATTTAGCTATGGCGTCGTATTTTTATTTAGTTTATGTTATGTTTTATAAACAAAACAATATTTTAAATTAACTAACTTCTGTTTAAAACAGGAAAAACAAGAAACAAAAAGCGCACTAACAAAAAACAAACCTTTTCACGGTCTGTAAATGCCTCCCCGGAATATTAGTGGCTGTTGTGCCTCCCCCGTTTGATTCCGCCCCCCCCCCCCTCCCCCCCCCACCACCCAAAAATGAAAAAGTACCCAAAAATTATAGCACCATTTTTGACCTTATGACGCCATTTTCGAGAAATTTTTGCAGTTTTTAGCCTACTGTTAGGCATTTTAAACCATTTTAGACCTATTTTTACTTTAAATTTGGTTTTTTTGTCCTGTTTTTTTCTTTTTCTTTCATATTTTTTCCTGTGTTTACCCAGACCTGTGCACGGTCTGCAAATGCCCCCCCCCCCGTTTTATTGGAGGATTTGCCCCCCCCCCCCCCGCCAAAAAATGGAAAAGTACCCTAAAATTATGACGTCATTTTTGACCTATGATGACGCCATAATCGTGAATTTTTTTCAGATTTTTAGCCTATTTCAATGTATTTTAAGCCATTTTAGACCTATTTTTACCTTATTTTTGAGTTTTTGTCCCTTTTTTCCTTTTCCCTTCTTTTTTCTCTTTTTTTTCTCTTTTTTATTTAAAGCATACAGCTTAAAAGTTAGAGGCATACATGGGCAAGTTGGTCCGGTGTGGGGGGGGGGGGTTAAGCCCAAAATTAGGGGGGGGGGGTTGAAATCCGAGAAACGCAAAATACCCATATCTTTTTTTTTCTGGAGTGCATTTTACCCATAACGTGTTTAGATTTTGAAGGAAAAATAGGTAAAAAAACGCCATAGGTCAAAAGCCCTTTTTATTGCATTTTTTATTTTTTTTGCTTAAAACATTAGTTTTGACCTCAAAACTTAACATTGGGGGCAGTTAGAAATAATTTTAAAGACATTTTTTCGTCATTTTTGCAAAATTGGGGGGTTAACCTTTTCTCCCCCTCTCACTTCTGAGTGGGGGGGGGGTGGGGTTAAACCTTTTTCTCAGAATTTGGAGGGGTTAACCCCCCAACCCCCCGCGCCCATGTATGGTTACAGGATAATTATATAGTGATTTTTTAGAAGCATAAAACCCCAAATTTTAGATGAATCTAAAAATATTTTAAAATAAAAAGGAAAAATTTTATGGGAAAAATAGTAATAAAATTTATGACAGATAAAACGTGAAACATTTATTTAAAACGAAAGGACCAGAAATTTTTTTTAAAACAGAAGCATTGGCTGAAAAATATTTTTAAGATGAATAAAGCGAAAGAAAGGGTTAAGACGGTAAAAGAGTGATAGAGTGGTTTTGAAGAATAAACAACAATTAAAAAATATTAAAACAATTTTGGAAAAGAAAAAATTAAAAAGGTTTAAAGAAAAAAGCTAAAAAAGCTAAAGAGGAAGAGAGGCCACATTTTTATTTAACGACGGTTTTTCTTGGGCAATGTGTATGCTCGCTCTCCTTACAAAAGAAGTAAAAATCAGAGGACGCATGATACAATATAGAAAAATCGCTAGGAGAGGCTTGATACCCACACTTAAGTAAATCATCTAATATGGCAGATAGACTTACCTGTATAAGAACTATTGCAAGTCCCACACGTGAAGTTGTATACCATACAGGATATCAAAACGACTTACCGTTCTACTTACAACTTTACTCCAAGTTAATTGAAAAATAGTATTCTATACTTCTTGTCGCATTGGTGGATTTTTCAGATTAAGGATCGAATACCAAGGCGCTTGATATCCTGTGTGGTATACACCTTCACGTGTGGAACTTCCAATAGTTCTTTCCTATACAGGTAAATCTGTACGCCATTTCAGCACCAGGATATCTGAGCACCTTGACAGAAGTCCCTAACTGACCGCGCCACAATGGGTAAAGAAAAATCTGCTGTATTAGATCATTTACTCGAGTGTGGGTATCAAGCCTCTCCTAGCGATTTTTCTATATTGTATCGTGCATCCTCTGATTTTTACCTCTTGTGTAAGGAGAGCATACACGTTGACCAAGAAAAACCGTCGTTAAATAAAAATGTGGCCTCCCTTCCTCTTCAGCTTTTTTAGCTTTTTTCTTCAAAATCTTTTTAATTTTTCTTTTCCAAAATTGTTTCAATATTTTTTAATTGTTGTTAATTCTTCAAAACCATTTTATCACTTTTTTACTGTCTTAATATTTTCTTTCGCTTTATTCGTCTTAAAAAGTATTTTTCAGCCAATGCTTCTGTTTTAAAAAATTTTTCTGGTCCTTTTGTTTTATATAAGTGTTTCAAGTTTTATCTGTCGTACATTTTATTACTATTTTTCTCATAAAATTTTTTCCTATTATTTTATAATGTTTTTTGGACTCATCTAAAATTTGGTGTTTTATGCTTGTTTTTATATTTTTTATGTTCTCGTGTTTCATAATAGTTTATTACTATTTTTTATCTATCATAATTATGTTTTATCTACTTTTCATCTTTAATCTTATTTTCTTGTTTTCTTCTAAAAAATAATATCCTGTAACTTTTAAGCTGTATGCTTATTTCCCGTTTAAACTTTTAACCTAAACATTAACTGTTATTTAAATCCCTATTTTTTATTTGTTAAATTATCTTTTTAACTTACCTGGCTTTATCAAACCTCCTTTTTTAATAAAAAATATTTTAGTTACTTCACACTTTTTTTTTAATATCACATGTCCTATTTTATTTATTATATATTATATATTT
>JASAMX010000173.1:0-10084 GCA_030248175.1 Microlaimidae sp. YZB2_3
CGTTTTTCGTTCGTCCGGCCTCAAAAATGACGTCAAGGGGAAGAAAATAAACGTAAAAACGTAAAAAGAAGTGCGAAATGAATGCATATGTGACTCGATTTAAACTGAGGCATAAGTTGGTCTCGATTTAAAGTGGTGGAGAATGATTTTTTTATTTGAAACTAACGACTCACAATAAACTTGAAACGAGGTGTTTTGGTGAATCATTTGCTATATAAAAACAGGTGATGAGTAAATTTAAGTACAATAAGCTTAAAAATTACTAATTAAGAGGCGGAGCAAAATTACTAATCTAAAATATTCTGTAAGCTTAAATTAAGGGGCGGAGCTTCTGAAAGTCGCTCCGCTTTAATTGATTGCAGACTTGTATCATGATATTTAAGGGTAAACATTTTACTTTAATTCGGCAAAGTAGGTCCCTAAAACCGGGCCGCCGTAATGCCGAGCCGGTTTCAAGAGTTTGTTTTGGGGTAAAATGATTTTAAAAAACTTAATGTAGCGTCTCTTCTATATAATGGATTTTCACATCCTTTCGAGTGTCTTATAGTCACAAATTTTACGCCTCCTAATCACATCCGAAACTCTTAACATGCCTTCAACATACCTTAGAAAACATGTCTTCTTAACATGCCAATAATACTGAAGGCAGTTCAACCTGCCTCCTAACCTGCCTTCTAGGCAGTTTTATCTGCCTCCAAAAGAGTCTTCAAAAGATTTTCGCTACTAACCTCCAACAAAATTTGCTGTCTCCACCTTATCCATAATGCAAGATTTATCCTGTCTTTTATTATATTTGTCTCAAAACTCTTAAAGCAGGTTAATAGACCGTTCTGCCGAAATATATATATATACAGTATCCGATCATGTTTGCATAATATTGAAGTTAAAAACAAAATTAACCTCTTTATTTTTTTAAGCTGCGCGCGCTAATTTTCATATCGTTAACGGAATAAACACATGAGTTCGTTTGCGAAAGCTTTAGATAAAAAAATTTAATTAAAAAAATTTAAATTTAGGGACGATTTTTAACTAACTTTTGGTACAATAAATTATCTTATTATACAACTACATAAAGCGCATTGAAATTGAATTTTATTATAGTGGGCGTAAAAAAGCATTTACCCGCTCAGTTGAATGTAAACGTTATGGCGGTAAAAAAAACGGGGAAAAATTGCGTTGGTTCATTGAAAAATTCAGCAGCTAAATAAACTGAATAATAAATGACATTTATATAAAAAATACACCTACCTTTTTTACGAACTATACGTTTTTTTTTTCTTTTTAATAAACAATTTGGTTTTAACCTTCTAATACAAAATACTAATAAAAATTTCGATATTTTTATGTTTACTAATATTACTTTTGTTTTTTTAAATTGTTCATTTTTACAATTAAAACATAATTTAACAAAAAGAAAGAATTTTGAATTTTTTATGATCCATACAAAAATCCAGTTTTCCTGACGAACCATTTACTAACATGGTGAAATGTAATACACTTGTGACATTAATCACAAGGGGTTGCAAATGCGCCAAACGATCACAAACATTACATGTTGTTCTTTTTTGTTGCATTTTTACTGGAAACTCTTGCAACATAATAAATCACTACAGGTTTCATACATATACATACAAATGAATCGACACATTACAGAGATACCTTTTTGCTTGCTACCACCATAGAAATAGTATCCCAGTTTTACAACTTGAACAAAACTGTCTTTTTGTCAAAAAACTGATTGTGGCATTTTAAATACCTATTGATGTATTTATTTATGTTTCTAAGAAAAAAAAATAAGTGCCCATTAATGTTTTTCTGTGTTTTTATTTTTCGAATAAAAATACATATAGCTTACTAAGCGCACTATAATTAGTGATGTTACCCATTACGGAGCTCCGGTTTTAAAGTTTGAAATTTATAGCCTTTGGAGTTCCGTAGCCCTGAAACTAAAAGAATCGTTTTTCATATATCTTTGATTATGCTATTTAATTTATTGTTTACACAAAAGTGTCATTGTCCAAATAGTCTAACCTGATACACCGTTTCTAATTTTGAGTGACAAAAACGCGCCATATTGGGGAAAATGACTTTTCTTTAATGTGCGAACGTTTTTCGGCAGTTAAAATTTTTATTTAATTATTTCAAAAATTTTAGTAACAAGTTTTCTTTAAATTTATATATTTCAACTGCAACAAGTTTTGGATTTATTATTATATTGAAAATCAAAGGTTGTACGCTACGCCGCCTGCTTAATTATCACATTATCAGGAAAAGTAATAAACTTAATTCAATACCAAATTAAAACAAATTCCAATATAAAGGTAAAAAACATTTAGATTAAAGGTATATTTAAACTTTGTAGAAAATAAAAAGTTTGAAAAAAATATGAAAAAACGTTTTATTTTTAGAACTCTATTACAATTACGTTTTTCTGAGAAATATTTTAGCTTATAGTCAAATCAACTTAATGTCCTGCACTACAATATGGCTGATTTTAATTTTATAAGGTCAAGATCGAACCTTTGCGTTTTACTAGCTATTAGAGTGGATATCTCTGGGCCGCGTATTAACATTTTGATTTACATTTACTTTACAGTTACGGAGCTTTGAAGCGTAATATTGGAGGGTAGAAAGAAACCATGTTTTTTGGGTAGATATTTTTCACCGTGAACAAAAATTCCCATGCTTTAGATTTAATCACCTACAGTGTGCATTATATAAAAAAACATTAATGGTTGAATACTAAATGGGATATTTTCAAAGCGGAGGTGGATTATAATTAGCATTTCTTTTATTACTTTATGCGCATAAAATATATAATTTACTAATTAAAAGGGTCTTGCAAACGCTTTTATAAATAGTTGCATCGATTCTCCCTTAATTAGCCTAATATGTGGATAATGTGTATAATTTGCCAATTATAAGGGCTTTGCAAGCGCGTCTGCAAAAAGTTGCAGCCCGTCCCCCTGCTATTAACCTGGTGGGGATGGCTTAAAAGCCCTGTAGATCTTTTCGTCGTCAAATGCGATGTTTCCTTCGAAACAAAAGGCGGGCCGTGACTCCCGCGAGAAAGAGAGAGAGCGCTAGAAGAGCGCGGCTAACGATGTAAGCATCTCTCGGGGTCTGCCCAGGTGAGTCGCCCTTCCAACCGAAGAATATCAACAAAATAACCCCGCCAACCTCCTATACACTCCCGTGTCTGTATAAACACGCGGTCTGGCCCCGCGCCAAAAGGAAGTCGGGGGAACAATGCGCGCATTGCCCGAGAGCGCCCTCGGAGTTTCCGAATGTTGCGTAATCGCATACCTTCAACCCATCGCGCCAAAACGAGTCAAAGACGACTTTTTTGCGAAAAAAATAGCACCTCGTGACGATTAGTTCTGGAATTCTCCTCTTGTATTCAGAATCTTTTTTGGAATTTTAAGCCCTTTCTAAAAAAAAACCTGATTAATTTTTTTTGGAATCAACAGAATTTTCTTGAAAATATAGAATCTTTTCTGATTTTTTGTTCTGAAATCGTTCTCTGGCGGAATCCCTGGCGACTTCCGGAAAATAGTAGCCTACAAGTTCGGGAATTGATTTTAAATTTTAAGGAATCTTTTTTGTTTTTGATTTCGAAATCTGTGTAAATTAGAAATTCATTTAGGAATCCTTCTTACTCTGGAATCTGTTTTATAATCTGAAATGCATTATCTGCAATCTTTCCCAGAATTTAATTTGTAATACATTCTGGAATCTGTGAGTTATTCTGTATATCTATAGTACTTTTCTGGATTTTTCAATCTTTTCTAGAGTTAGATTTTTTAAAATCTGGAATCTGGAGTCTATTTTGAAACCAAAAAATTGTCTTTTTAGAATCAAGCGTTTTTTGTCCATTTTTTTTTCGGAATATAGATTTTTTCCGAAATATGGAAAATTTTTATGATATTTAGCAGACTTTTTGAAAATTGAAAATTATTCTTTTGAAACATAAAAATCTTTTCTAAATTGGCATCAGCATCGCTTGTGCGTATAAAGGGTCGCGGGTAGGATTGTTAGGTCATTGGGATGAATCGCCATTGGTGATACATCTCGGAGTCTGTGCTCCGGAACACCAAAATCTGGAGTCCCCAAACTTCCACATTTTGTCCTATTTTTGTGTTTTTTTTAAATAACACAAAAGCAATGCTAAATAATATTTACTTGCCGTTTAAATACTTCTTTAGTTATTTTCGTCGCAGTTTTGCAATTATATTCAATGTTTTTAAATTTTTTTGAAATTTAATTAAGTTTACAAAAAAATTGAAAATATTTTTAATGGATTTTAAATTAGCTAAGTTTTAAATATTGTTTAGTTATTTAAACTAGAATATGATGATAGTTATCATAATAAACAAAGTTTCTATTAAAAGATTTTAAAAATGCCTAACAAAAATATTTTATAACATACTACAATGTATTCTTCAAAAAAATTTATAAACACAATTATTTTAACATCTCTACAGTTTTTAAAAGTATTTATTCTGGTTTCTTTTTTAAAGTATTCACCTAAAAATTCGCAAATTAAATTATTATGGATTTATAAAAACATTATACTAAATCATGCCTGCCTTTCAAAGACTTTAGAATATTAAATAAAATGTTCAGCAATAAAAAATTGAACAAAACTGTATAATATTAAAAATTAAATCCCTTGTTTTTAAAAAAAATTTTTTATCAAATCTAACCGTTAAATGACTAAAATTAACAGAATGTTTTTATTTTTGTGAAAAAAAAATTTATAAAGTTTTGCATTATAATTAAAACTTATCATAATCGTGTAATTTTAATTACACTTTTCATGCCCCGTATAATTTAATGTGATCATACAGTATAGATGTAATTCCTCTATAGTAATGACCTTTAATGTTTAGTAATCATTTAGTTTTTTATAAACACTTTTTTCCATTCGGAAATGACTAGACAGCTAATAAAATGGAAATATAAAAAATTTTAATTTAAAAATGTGTTTTTTAATTGATTACTCCCACAGGTTGTTTTGCCAAACCCATAATGTCAATGTTTAAATTTACATGGAAATTGAGACAGTTTTTCTTGGAAATACTGACATACATTCCGCCAATTTTCAATGTAAAACGACGCTTGTGGCTTATTAAAGGAAATGAATTCCGTTTTTCCGAAAGTTAATCTATTTGCCACGCGATTCCAATTTTAGTAAATATAAATCAAAGCGCGGCCGAACAATACTTCACATCTGTTAGCATATTTTGATGTTATTAGTGAATTATTTATAATTCGGAAAAAAAACATAAAACAGGTTTCGCACGTACAGAATGAAGCTTCCACCAGAATAATATTTCTAGCAATTTTTCAATCTGACGTAAGTGAGAGCGAGCCCTTGAAAGTTCGTTCGCAACTTCCCTGACACAATTCTTTTGTTGGAAAAGGTGCAAGATAATACTGACCTTACACTATTGATCATACGATTTGGCGTCTTTAGATCCAAACGAACTTAGATCCAGAACAAAAACACGAACTTAGATCCAAAGACACGAACTTAGATCCAAATTTTCGTTTACGGTTTTTTTACGTTATCAACTTTTAAAAAATCAATTTAAATGTATTTTAAACGTTTTAAACATTGAGTTTAGCTTCTTACGTGTAAAATATGGGCTTGTTTGTTGCAAACAAACTGAAAAACTTTTTAATCTCTGTTGCGAGAGAATTAATGATGTGTTTTAAAGCCAAATGTCATAATATATTTTTCATCACACATCCTGGATTTCCAACGAATGTTGTAAAACATCTATATATATATGCATGCTGTTTTGTACAGAACAAGCTCCTATGTCTCAGACCGCTCGACCATAAATTGGCGCCGCCGTCCGCTGCCCACCTTTTTAATTAATCACAAAATTAATCCTTTTGTAATGCCGCATAACTTTGCAAACGAAGAATATTAAGGATTTTATCGAATGTTAAATCGATCACTGTTATGTTTACAATGAATAGGCAAAACTGTACATTTAAAATTACTAAAACACATTTAAAATAAAGTCAATTAAAATAATAATGTAATTATTATGATATATAGCTTTAAATCAATTGATTAATTGACTAATAACACATATATTTGTGTTTTAACAAGAATTTTTGTCGATTTAAATTTTTAATTTACTCATAATACACATGATATAAGTCTTCACACACGAATCTTTTTGAGTAAATGTTTTGTTTGCAACAAACAAACACATATTTTACACGTAAGAAGCAGAACTCAATGTTTAAAACGTGTAAAACACATTTAAAATCATTTTTTTAAAGTTGATAACGTAAAAGAAAAACGTAAACAAAAATTTGGATCTAAGTTCGGGTCTTTGGATCTAAGTTCGTGTTTTTGTTCTGGATCTAAGTTCGTTTGGATCTAAGTTCGTGTTACCGATCATACTATGCGTCCAATCAGTGGCACGCAGTCAACAATCATGCAAATTAACCAACACTATATGCAAATTATTTATTATATGAAATTTATAAATTGCGATTAGCCCTAAAAATATTAAGCAAAATAACGTGTGTTCCTTTTTCTATTTTTTTATTCCTAATGTTTTTTTTAGTTTTTAATATAGATTTTAATAAGCGGGTGTATGCTGATCTTTGTAACATAAACGTTGAAAAAAAGTTTTAAAAAAATTTCCAAAAGTAAATTTCTTTAATTTCAGTTAATGTAAATATTTTAAAATAGCACAACAACGAAAAATTTTGACATATCAAAATGGTGCCCTTAAAAAAAACTACGTGTCTGCTTAAACTTTAGAATAAAACTAAAAAAACAATTTTTCTTCGTTAAACATAGGTCAGATAACAGTTTTTCCATAGTTCTGAAAAGTTCGTTCGCAACTGTCAAATCAACTTACTTTTTTGTTAAAAAATCGCACAAAAAAAGCAATGAACGGAGTGTTCATCGTACTAAACTTCCAATCAGCTGTGTGCAAAACATTCTCATGCAAATTAAATGAAACCGAATGAATATTATTTATTAAGTGAGCTTTATGAATTAGCGATGTTCCCACCCCCAACATAACACTCCAAAACAGACGAAGCTCTTGAGCTTCTCCTAATGAGTAATATATTATAAAAACATAACTTTTGTTTTAAGTTATTTTAAACGCATTTTCTTGGTTTACCTCTTAATGTTTTTAATAAGTTAAAAAACTTTGGTTTAAAAGTGACAAAATATTACACTGCGCTCTTCATTTATTTTTAATTTAGCCGAAAAATCGGGCGGCCTTAGGGAAACATAACTAATAGAAACCATTACAAACACAAACTAAGATTAAAACTTTTATGTATTGTTTTTGTATTGCTTTATCAAGATTTTAATTCTCCCAGGAAAATCTATAGCAGAAATCATTACATTTTTAAAAAACAAAACAACGGGTTGTCAAATTACATGATAGTCAAAACCCTCGCATTTTATTAAAAGGAAATTGTTCAGTGTTAAAGACTTTCACAGATATATAACCTTATAGAATCATTTTTAGCCAATTAGGGCTTTGGAAAAAGTGGAAATCTTTCATCCATTGGAGATCTAATTTTTTCCCAAGCGCTAATTGGCTAAACGTGATTCTAACAGCTCCTCATACAACCATTCCCATAAAGAAAAACATATATGACGCGATCACGAATATCATATGACATTTTGAGGGTCTTTAAACTCCTGAAGTGTACAAAAAAATTACACTGTTTATGAAATTGCACTGTACAATCAATCATACACCTTATTTTGAGTTACATTTTGAGTTATTGAGTTCTTCTTCATAACTTTGACATTGAATGTAAATAACTGTGGCAGGTTTGGAGTTCGTAGTCTTAAGTATTAATGTTTATCCTTTAAATATCATGCTCCAGAGCTCTCGCCATTTAAAGCGAAGGAAGCTCCGGATTTCTGTTGGTAAATCAATATTAATTTTATTGTTAGTTAAATCCTGAGCTATGTTTTAAGGTATTGTAGCCGCATTTTAGATATTTATTTTTGAGATAAATTTTAAAATTTTTAATGTATAATCGTTTTGAATAAAATATGTCACATTATTTTGTCAAAAACAGAGCAGAGCCTTGGAGCTCAAAGTTTCGAATTAAATGGGCATCATTAGTTCTAAGAAGTTTGTAAATTTGTGCACTGAATACAAATAAAAAATTTTCAGACGGGATTATATAAGAATACTTTGTAAAATATTGGTACTTTTAACAAAATAATTTCCATAGTAGACGGCGTATTTTCCGAATTCTCACCGTTTAACCTGTTCAAATGCAGCCAAAAATTTCGAAAAAAAAATTTTTTTAACGCTTGTTAAATTTGCGTTCTGAGAATGAAAAAAAAACACAACATAATAATCATTTCGTTTATAGCCGTGAGTTCGCCGATTTCCCGGGCCGATTAGATTAAAGGCCAATTTTTAAAAAAAATTACTGTCGCCATTCGTGATGGAATTTCTGTCCCGGGAAATCTTCCCAGCATTCTTTCAACATTTTTCCTATGCGCCAATGTAGGAAAAATAGATTAGAAACACACCTATCAAGTTGTTGAAACACTGTAACTTTCTGTTCACGTGATTTTCCGGCGTTCGCCGTCTGCACCTATAAGGAACTTTCGGAATTCCGAACAACATCCAACTTAATTGCGTTTAAAAATGTACGTATACGCATCGGAATATTTCCAAAAGCGAAAAAGAATCGGATGAATTTGCCCGTTTCGAAAGACTCTAATCTCCTATCGTATACCGTCTCATAAGTTAGATATAAAGTCGGTTTGAGAGAGGGAGAACAGGATCTGAGGTTTTTGGGAAGTGTTTGAATTGTCAATTGAGTGTAAAGGATTCTCACAAATATCTCCAGTGACGCAACGCTAAATTTTCCGTTTAAAGTGAGAGCTTTTTAGAAAGTTTTTTTAAAGTATCCGTTCCTCTTCTCGTGGGAACCTGTAAACTTTTTACCCAGCTATTAAAGTAGAACTCCGTGGCAAATTTTCAAAGTAAATTACAAAACATATTGAATGAATAAAGAAGAAAATGTAAAAATACCTTTTTGCATAATTAAAACTAAATTAAACATATCATCTGCATTTGTATCAAATAAATATACATATATTTTTTACACTTTTTTCATAAACAGTGTATCATTTTGAGGTTTGGCATGCGCATAATTAATGTTTGTATTTTTAACTGTATGTTAAGTTTTAGATAGTTCGGTTGGGATAGTATTTTATAGTAATGGTTGGTTCCGAAAAATTAATAAAAATTGCTTTTCACATATTAAAATAAACTTAGAAAAAAAAATTTTGAAATTGTACTTACTAAATAACACTAAGAACTATTTTTTTATTGAGTGTAAAGTAAACAAAAGTTCTTTTGATTTTTGGTGATTTTGGTCATAATATAAAAATGGTATTACGTGTTTTATTAGAAGTAATTTTAATTGTTCACAAAAAAATCAGCATAAAACTTTCAAAAACGTACTACTAAACTTAAAGATCAAAATGAAGTGTCACACAAAACATTTTAAAACGTATGCGTCACGTGTTTTCCAATTTTTACTTTGTTAATCATTGTTATTTTCCATCAACAATCATACTTAATTATTTCGAAAACTTATAAAATCAATATTTTGGTGAGTAGTATGTTTGTTTCTAGGTTATTACTTATTAGACATACCCCATCCATATCCCTTTCAGGACCAAATGACAAAAACCTAAACATAGGTTTTACAAAACATACCTTGTCCGCTATTCAACGTTATAAAAAAATGCATGTTAGTAATATTTTAATTTAATTTTATTGTTTTTTTGGCAAAATAACTTTAAAATTCATTTAAAACAACAAAAAAATTAACGAGTTTGCTAATTGGACTTAAGCCAAATTTTGTCAGAAGGACAAAATTGTAAATTAAAAAAGGTTTCTTAAAATACAATTATCGAATTCACATGACTAAATCTTTATAATATTTTCATAACTCTCGTTCGCTAATTTAAAATATATAGCTATAGAGGAATTATCCAGGTGTCCGTGTTTGGCTTGTCTATACGTAACTGAACGAAGAACAACATATA
>JASAMX010000174.1:0-12610 GCA_030248175.1 Microlaimidae sp. YZB2_3
TGTTATTTTAGTGAAGCGTTAACTTGTTTCATAAAAGTAAATTAAAAACTGTTGAATAAATTGTTCTAAACGTTTTTAAATTGACGGTTTGATACTCAATTTTTAGGAAATGCCAAAATTTAATTCGATATCAATAAGCGGCTATCATATGCAGGAGGCTGGAGCGGATGCCGTTTTAGAATTGGCTTTCACATTGGCGGACGGTTAGTAAGTATATCTTTCGATAGTAATTAGCGGGGAGTTGTTGAAACTTACCCTTCGAAAAATCCCGAAATTGCCGAAACTTTCTCCTTCTAGAATTTAGTGGTACTGTACGGCAAAAATCTCAAAATTTGTGGGGTTTCTTTCATTACAAAACCGCTAAAAATGGGTTTTTCGGAGATAACTCTAACTAGGAGCAGGAGGCTGCCCATTTTTGTAAGAGAAGTGATATTAACAATGTAAATATTGTGTAAACCAAGATTGAAAATTTTTTACAAGAACATCAAAAAGCACTAAAAGAGGATTTTAATTTAGTTTTTCACCTATTATTTTCTTTTTAAAGCGGAAAGAAAAAATGAAATATAAAAAAGTTTTTTTTTTGTATTCTACGTTTTTTTTCCTATTCTGAGTTTTACTCTTTTCCATTTAATTTGGACCATAAGTGGGCTGTCTTCCGGATTTAAGGGTGTATATCCGGAAAATAATTTGAGGAGTGTCTTTAAAAACGCAATTTTTAGCGCTAATTATACTTTAATCTTCTGAATTTAGAGGGGCGGATGGTAGCTTAGCTTGGTGACCTAGGTACCTCCAAATTTTAGGAAGATTGGTGGTTTCGGATTTTTTCGGGGATACAAGTAGCCCGTGTCAGCCATACGGCTGCAAATAATTATATCTGTATTTCTCAGATTATGCTAATTTCTCGAAATTCAATCCTTTTATGATAATTCCCTGAATTGTAAGCTTTGTAATGCTATCTCATTTAGCTCACTTCGTTTAGTAGTTAGCAAGGATGATCCCTTCCGTCGTTTTGGTAAAAATCGTTTGTCCAGCATACATATGCCCATGTTATTTTCAAAAAAAAAGTAACCCCTTACGACTATTTCTGAGCTGTAAGCTTTCCAATGATATCTCATTTAGGCCAATCTTTTTTTGTAATTAAGGAAGAAGGTCCATCCTAACTTTAAAAAAATTCGTTGTCGAACATAGTAATGTTCATGTTGATTTTTTCCAAAAAAAAATGAAACGCTGGGTTTCCGTTTACTAATATCTATTGGTAAGAAATAGCAAATAAAATAGCAACAATTGACAATAAAAATAAATTTAACTTTTAAAATTTATGGGGCCTCTCTGGTGAAATTGTGTTATTTAGATTAAAAATGTCCATGTTATTAAACCTTCTATGACATTCCCCAAATTACAAGCTTTACAACAATACCTCACTTAGCCTAATTTTTTTTGCGGTTGGGGAGAAAGGTTCATCTATCTTTTGGTGAAAATTCGTTGTCCAGTATAAAGATGTTCATGTTCATTTTTCCAAAAAAACATAATATTCTGGCTTTGATTTGACTAATTCTTTAACCAATAAGTTTAAGCCAATTGAAGGATAAAAAAGGGTTCAACTTCCAAAGTCCATAGGGCTCCTGTGCATTGTGAAAATGCGTTGTCCAGCGTAAGGATGTCCATGGAATTTTTTTTTAATTTCAACAGCTTTATGAGATTTCCCGACTTGTAAGCTTTGCAATGATATCTCATTTAGCCCAATCCTTTTTCTGATTGGGGAGGAAGGTCGTTCCACCTTTTAGTGAAAAACGTTGTCCAGTATTAAGATGTCTATGTTAATCTTACCAAAAACATGACATTCTGGTTTTATATTGGCTACTTACTCTTATCAATTAATTCGAGTCGATTTAGAGACAAAAAAAATTTCAATTTCCAAAGTCCATAGGTTCCACCTTTTGTGAAAATGTCTTGTCTTGGCTAAATATGTCCATGCAAAATTTTTATAAATTTGAACTTCTTTATGACAGTCCACGGACTGTAAGCTTTGCAATAATATCTCATTTAGCCCAACCCGTTTTGTGGTTGGGGAGCAAGGTCATTCTGTCCTTTAGTAAAAAAAAACGTTGTCCAGTATAAAGATGTCCATGTTCATTTTTTCAAAAAAACATGATATTCTGGTTTTACATTGGCTAATTACTCTTACCAATAAGTTTAAGCCAATTCCTGGACAGAAAATTTTAAGTTCCAAAATCCATAGGGCCGCTTTGGTGAAAACGCGTTGTCCAGTATAAAAATTTCCATGTAAGTTGTTTTAAAATTTCAACCCTCTTACGACATTTTTCTGTGGTATAAGCTTTCCAACGATACCCCATTCACCTTAATCCGTTGGGTGGTTATTGAGGAGTTAGGGAACACACAGACACAGACACACACACACACACACACATTACGTCTACAAGTAGCCCGTGTCAGCCGTATGGCTGACAAATAATTTTTCCTGTATATATTTTTCGGATTCATTTGCTAACTTTTTTTAAAATTCAACTTTTCTATGATATTTTCTGGGCTGCAATGTTTGTAATTAGACTTTATTTAGTCCAATTTTGTTTGTGGTTGGGAAGACGGGTCCGTACCCCTTTTGGTGACAATATGTTGTCCAGCATAAAGATGTCCATGTTAATTTTATTTATTTCAACTTCCTTATGAAGATACTCCCAGAGCTATAAGCTTTTCAATGATATCTCATTTAGACTAATTTTTTTGTGGTTAAAGAGGCAAGTCTATCCCCTTTCCGTTAAAATTTCTTGTCCAGTATAAATATGTAGATGTTCATGTTTTTTATATATTCAACACTCATTATGAAGTTCCCCAGACTGTGATCTTCGCAATGATATCTCATTTAGCTTAATCCGTTTTGCGATTGGGGAGTAGAAGCCTTCCCCTCTTTGGTGAAAATTTGTTGTATAGTATTAAGATGACCATCCATGTACATCTTTTCTAAAAAACATAATATTCTGGCTTTCCATTGAATAATTACTCTAACCAATAAGTTTAAGCCAATTCAAAGACAAAAAATTTCTCAATTTTTAAAGTCCATAGAGCTCCCTTTTGTGAAAATGCGTTGTCCAGCCTAAAGATGCCGATGCGATTTTTTTGATTTTATTATCTTTATGAAATTTCCCGATTTGTAAGCTTTGCAATGATATCTGCATTTAGCCTAATCCGTTCTGCGGTTGGAGAGTAGGGCCCTTCCCAGTTTTAGCGAAAATATGTTGTTCAGTATTTAGATATCCATTTTTATCTTTCTAAAAAAATTATATTTTGGCTTTCCATTGACTAATTACTCTAACCAATAAGTCTGATCCAATTCAAAGACAAAATTTTTTTCAACTTTCAAAGTTCATTTGGCCTCCTTTTTGTGAAAATGCGTTGTCCATGCGATTGTCCTAAAGATGTCCATGCGATTTTTTTAAATTTTAACTCGTTTATGATATTCGCGTGTCTGTAAGCTTTGCAATGACATCTTATTTAGCCCAATCCTTTCCGTGGTTGAGAAGGAAGATCATTCCCTTCTTTAGTCAAAAACGCTGTCCAGTATAAAGATGTTTTTTTAAAAAACATGATATTCCGGCTTTACATTGGCTAATTACTGCTACCAATGAGTTTAAGCCGAATCAAAGACAAAAAATTTTTAAGTTCCAAAATCCATAGAGTCCCTTTCACCTTTGGTGAAAATGTGTTGTCCAGTGTAAAGATGCCCATGTAAAATTTTTCGAAATTTGGACCCCCTTACGACACTCCCTGGGGTATAAGCTTTCCAATGATACCTCTTTTACCTGAATCCGTTGGGTGGTTAGGGAGGAGTTATTGAACACACACACATACATACATTATATCTATTTATATATAGATTTAGATGTACAACACGAACACCTCTCCCTCACCTTTTTTCTTCCTGCCCACCTATGAACCTTCGCCTTCTTATTCATAAGCTAATCTTTTCTTCTTAAAAATTTGGCAGTTAAACCTACTGCTTCGCCCAACGTTTGTGTTGTTGCAGGATGCTTCCAAGTCCATCTGAGATTTGAAACTTGTTCACTCTAAAAGCATAAGTTATTAGGGTTTTTTTTACCTTTTTGGTTTCCAAATTGAAAAAATGATATGAAGAAAAAAGAGTGCACTCCTAAAAAACGATATGCTAAGATTGCTAAGAATGCAAAAAAAAATTAGCATCGTCAGCCACGTATTTCTTTTTTTAAAATCTGGTTCCGCGTCTGTGTATTTAAAAAAAACTTGACGTGACATCCGATCACAACCTTACCATCACCAAAATGTTATTTAAAAAACTAGGGGTTACGTACGGCGTACGTAAGTGGCAAAAACTGTCGAAAATTATAATTAAAGTCATTGCTAAAAAGAAATGTTTTAGGTTTAGAATATTGCAGAACGGGTTTAAACGCTGGTCTTTCAATTGATGAATTTGCACAACGACTTTCCTTTTTCTGGGGTATCAGCATGAATTTTTACATGGTAATTACCCTTTTTATTGTAAAAAACTAGAAATGTTTATTTTCCTTTAAAGTTTATAAGGTTTGTGAAAACCAAAATCGGAAAATACGCACCTTCTGGATATTAAATACATAATGATTTAATAAAATGTATTAACAATTATTATTCTAATATATATATATATATATATATATATATATATATATATTTGCACGGTCTGCAAACGCCCCCCCCCCCCCGCTTTATTGGAGGTTTTGCCTCGCCCCCCCCTCGCCCAAAAATGAAAAAGTACCTAAAATTATTGCGACATTTTTTCCCTATTTTGACGCTATCATCGCGAAATTTTTGCAGTTGTTAGCCTGTTTCAATGCATTTTAAGCCATTTTAGACCTATTTTTACCTTATTTTTGCTTTTTTGTCCTTTTTTTCCCTTTTTCCTTCTTTTTTTCTCTTTTTTTTTCTTTCTCCCCTTCGGGCCCCCCCCCCCCCGTTCTTTTTATTGCCCCCCACCCGTTTCAAAAAAGTCGCCCTCCCGTTTTGGAATCCCCCCCCCAATATAACTAACCCGGGGGGCAGTGCACAGGTCTGTATATAAAGCTTACTAACAGCTAACAGGTGCCATGAAATTATGTATTATAAGAGTCCCAACGGCTCTTTTAGTACTACGAGAGTTAACCTTCCCGCGGTTTTCCCCGTTACACACGTAATGCAATTTTCAACATGGAATTCCCCACTACTTCTAAAACACAATTCAAATTATAAATGCTATGGCTGTTATTTCACCATTTAGAGGGTGTATATTACATGGAGGAAAAATGGTACAGCTTACGGATGGACCAAAGAGGGGTGCATGGGAAAGGGTATGAGGGCTTTTGTAACCATAAATGTTTTGGTCACGTCCGTTGATCTCCAGGTGGACGGCTAATTTTTTTTAAGAGGGTCCGTACCCTCCTGGCTTTTTAGGGGGGGGGGTCGACCCGGGGTGCGAGATTTCAAATTTAGGGGGTGGGCTATTACAGGTCAAGGGGGGGTCCGATTTTTAACAAAGTTTTTTTTAAACAGTAATTTAGTGTTTTTAGGTCTAATATTAAATTTTATGTACTAAAACAACCTATTTAGGCCTAAAAAGTGTATTTAAACACTGTTTTTTAACTAAAAAACGTGTTTTTTGACAGTAAATAAAAAATTATACTTCCAAATTGGTCGGGAGGGGGGAATGGGGTCAGCCTCGCTAGGGTGTGGGGTCAGGCCGGACTGCTCTTGAGCTTTAGGGGGAAAGGGGGGGATGCCTGAACCGACCTATATTTGTAGCTACTGATTTATAGGTAAGTGCGCGGAATTGGATTACATGGGAATTCAATTGGTTTGGTTTAAGAATAATATTTTGAAAAAAAAACAACAAAAAATCAGTCAACATGGTCAAGACAATCACTCATTCAAAATGCTTAAGACAGACAAGCAGTCTAGAACAATATTAGTAGTTACAATAATAATCATAACATACCCTTTCTTTATAATCCTTTAACAAGTTTGTCCTTATTAATATCATGCTGCATTGGCCCGTGTTAGTGGTGATTTCTAATATTTTGTAATATGATACGAACAGCAATTCCCATTGTATGTGGGATATTGGGATCTCTACTTAAACTTAAAACTCAATAATATTGACAATTTCCAATGCAAAAGCTGCTAAATTAATTACAATCAAAAAAAATCAGCCGCAGCCATGGGCATACATGGGCAAGTTGGTCCGGAGTGGGGGGGGGTTAAACCCCAAATTAGGGGGGGGGTTAAAATCCGAGAAACGCAAAATACCCATATCGTTTTTTTTTCTGGAGTGCATTTTACCCATATCGTTTTTCGATTTTGAAGAAAAAATAGGTAAGAAACGCTAATTTTAGGTCAAAAAGCCCTTTTTATTGCATTTTTGAGCTTTTTATTGCTTAAAACATTCATTTTGACCCCAAAACTTAAGTTTGGAGGCAGTTAGAAGTCATTTTAAAGACATTTTTTTTCTTCATTTTTCCAAAATTGGGGGGGTTAACTTTTTCTCCCCCCCCCCATTTCTGAGTGGGGGGGTTAAACCCCCTTCTCAGAATTTTGGAGGGGGGTTTAACCCTCTCCAACCCTCCCCCCGTGCCCATGTATGGCCATGGGGGTCCACCTGTCTGGACAGATTTCTTTGGATTCGAAAGCGCCATTTAATAGGAACAGCCAGAGCCACGATTTTTTCCTAGCTTTCCTGACTGTGCTTTCCTTCAAAATTTGTAGGAACAAACTTTTAGGTAGTAGTTTGAATTATACATTAGTGTTTTTATATACAAGAACACATTTTATTCTTAACTGTTTTTTCAAACCAAGACCTTGACTCTTTGTTTTTCAGGAAATTGCCAAACTGAGAGCTGCAAGAAGATTGTGGTCGGAGCTTCTAAAAGAACATTTCTCTCCTAAAAGTGAAAAGTCACTTTTACTAAGAACGCATTGCCAAACAAGCGGTTGGTCATTGACGGAACAAGTAAGCGCTAGTATTATTTATTCTTAAATTCTTCATATGTTGTTAACCTCTTTTCAGTGCATAAAGTATTTTATGGCACTATTACGGCGTTTATAATATATAGTTTTTTTAGTATTTTTAATAATAATAAAAATTTGTAACGGATAGATATTGATTGAAAAAGTAATAGATTGAGAGTGACACCATCATTCATTAAGGTGGGCAATGTACCAAATTTTTTTAGATGGTTACCCCCCCTCGACATATCCCATTTTAAGGGTTTTTAGAACGTGCACCGACCCCCCTCCCTTTTTTTTTGGGGTGGGGGGGTCGGCAGTTTCAAGATCTTCGAGAGTGTATAACCAATCCCTCTTCTGCCCACCTATAATAATAATAAGAATATAATTATAATGTGGTCCATGCATTCTCACTTGTCACTCCTGTTGCATTGTTTTTAAAATTTCAAGTTAAACATTGATATAAGTTCAGACGTGTGCACTGCCCCCCCCCCGGAGAGGGGGGGGGAGGGCACAATGGGGAAGAGGGGGGGGACAAGGTCAACAACAGTGAAAAAGGAAAAAGACAAGAGGGGGGAGGGGGAGCAGGGGGGAAAGAAAAAAAAGAGAAAAAAAGGAGAAAGAGAAAAAACAAGGGAAAAGGGAAAAAAGGGACAAAAAAAGCGGAAATAAGGTAAAATAGGTCTAAAATGGCTAAACCCCACCCAAATACAAAAAGCAAAAACCAAAAAACGCGAACGCCAAAGAATCAATACTAAACCAAATCGCGAACGCACAAAGAAACGCAATGGTACTTTTTCATTTTTTGGGGGCATAATGGGGGGGGATAACGGGGGCATAGGGGGGGCCAAATCCTCCCAATAAAACGGAGGGGGCATTTTCAACGTTAAACATTGATATAAGTTAAGTCGTTAAAACGTTTAAACTGTTTATAGGATCCCTACAACAACATCGTCAGAACAACAATCGAAGCGATGGCCGCAGTGTTTGGCGGAACGCAGGTGGTGTATAACCTTTCAATCCCCCTCAATTTTAACAAAAAAAATGTTGAAAAATTTCAAGTGTTTGAGTAATAGAGCGTATGATTAAAATCCTACTTTTTATTTAAAAATATGGGCACCGCTCTTAAAAGCTTTTGAAATATTTAATTAATTTTTTAATATCATTACGATTGAAAGATTATTCCTATTCTACAATAAGAGTCTTCACACAAACTCCTTCGATGAAGCTCTCAGTTTACCGACCAAATTCGCAGCGAGGATTGCTAGAAATACACAGATAATTTTGCAAGAGGAGTCTGGAATACCCAAGGTAAGTAGGTTTGCTTTATCGTCTCGGTGGTCTTTTTGTAGCATTAACTAAATTTATGTCTTATTATCTAGAGAATGTAAAAACAGTTATAGTTGAATTTGAAACTATACTTGATAATTTTTTTGTAAAGCCCTATTTATGTTACACACTCGCTCTGCTTCACACACACACGTGCTTTGTTTATTGTAATTTAACAAACTTTCAAAAACAGTTTTTTAACTTTTATAAATTTTTTTTTCTTCAAAACTAAATTGTATAATAATTAGTCACCAAAAACATAATTTTGCTAAATTATAGGTAGTTGATCCGTGGGGAGGGTCATATCTGATAGAATCTTTGACAAATGATTTGTGCACAGCTGCCAGAGAGGTAAGCATTGTGGACTAAAAATAATTAGTTACACTTACCGCAATAGAAACGAATGCCAAAAAAGAAACTTAGTACTTAGTTTTCATTTCATCAGAGATTTGAGAGGTTTCTTAGCACCTTTGCCAAATCTCTGGTGGTGCTAAGAGTACAATTTTATAAAAAAATTATACGAAATGCAAATGCCGTAACATCAGTAATGACAAATTCAATAGCCATATATTTTTTAAATTATTGTGAAAAAATGTCTTTTTTTTTGTGAAATCATTTATCCGTAAAACCGTTTTTACTTTATTTTAATCTGTTTAAAATTCGCTCTTAGGTGGAGGTGTGCCCTAAAATTTGAGGCTGGGGGTTGTCCTTGAACCCTTATACTCCCCTTTTCTAACATAGGCGTTCGTAACCCCCCTCCGCCGTCGTAGGAAAGAGAGATTGGAAAAGTTAATACCCAATTTTTCAAAGTTAAAGAAAATAAATTTAAAACGGCTTTTAACTACCTCCAATTTTAATTTTTGGGGTAAAAATAATGTTTTAAGCAATAATCTTATAAATGTTAGAAAAAGAGGATTTTCACTGTAAAAATTAGCGTTTAAACTTTTTTCCAAAAATCAAAAAAACGAGATGAATAAGATGCACTTCATAAAAACAATTGATAAGAATGCGTTCCTTGGATATTAACTGACCCGTCTCGCCGTAAATCTGGGCTTAAACCCCGGCCTCGCTGAGGGCCAACTTGCTTTGTATACTGGAATTGAAAATAATTTTTTTATTACTTAATGTTTAAGTAAATGTTGAGCAGTGAAGTGTTTATTCATATCGTTCTTGCCATAGTTTATTTTAGGTTATTTCGGAAGTGGAATCACTGGGAGGCATGGCAAAGGCTGTGGCCAGTGGGATGCCAAAACTCAGAATAGAAGAGTCCGCCGCGAAAAAACAGGCTCGTATAGACGCAGGATCAGAGGTAAACGCCTTTTGTAACACTTTTAGCACTCTAGTTGAAAATACTAATATTGTGCGCAATATGTGTGAAGAGTTCATGGGTGTCTGATTTTAGGACTAGTCTGTATTGGGACAATTAAGATAATTCTTACTTCATTTGTTTGGTTAACTCTAACTCAAAACCCAAATTGGTTTTTTTTTGTCTAACTCAAAATGGTTTTTTTTGCCAAGAATTTTATTGAAAAGATCTATCATACAAAATTAAGTAAAATAAAGGAACAAAGGATTGGTAAATCATAATACTGTAGCCTTTTTATGGGTATTTATAATATAACTGATTTCAGCTTGGAAAGACGACTGATTTGTTTGTTGTTTTTTTAAATCGTAGTACATAGTAGCACTTAATGTTAAAGTTTTTTAAGATCACATTTGCTGTTTAAGTACTAGTATTTATCAGTATCACTGCCGACTTCTTACTCAGTCGACCTTTAAAAATCTCGGCAGAGAGCTCGAAATTCTTTGTAGAAATAGGTACGTTCCAGACACACACTCGTTATTGAAAAAAAAAACATCGAAGGCTTCCTGGTTTCACTCATGCCCATACATGAGCATGGGCCGTCAAGCTGGGGGAGGGTGTGTCGACCCCAGATAAATGGCCCTTTGAAAGCTATGAAGGGGGTCCTACCCCGTCTATCTTTTTTTTGGGGGGGGGTCGACCCGGAGTAGACCAGTTTAAAATCCAGAGGGGGGTCAGAGGGGATCCGTTTTTCAAGCAAAGTCAAATTAAATCATTTATTTAAGTTTTTAGCACTAAAATAGAATTTATATACTAAAATAGGCAATTTATAGGCAGAATAGGCAAAAATAGGCAAAAAAGTGTTCAAAAGTACCCTTTTTTACTACAAAACTGTGTTTGTGACAGTAAATTTTGACCTAAATTCATACCCAAAGCCAAAATGTATCTCGGAGGGGGGAGGAGAGGGTCGATTTGGAATTCCAGAGTTGGGTAGGGTGTCAAAATTTAAAAATTTTGGAGGGAGGGGGCCTTAGAATTTTTCTAGGGGAGGTCCGAAATTGCGAGGCTAGAGGGGTGGACCCCACCCTACCTCCCAGGCTTATGTATGCTCATGCCTATTTCAAAAATTATTCCTATCGTATAAACACCAAAAAAAGATGGTTATTTATTTACCATATTTTGCATAGGAAAGAGGATGTTCAGCTAAACAAGTGAAAAATAATTAATTTAGTAAAAGTGTAAAACTTTAGTATAATATTGCAGGTCATCGTAGGCGTAAACAAATACAAACTTCAAGAGGAAGAAAGGGTTGATGTTCTTCAAATTGAAAACAGCAAAGTTCGGGAACTGCAAATCGATAAACTAAAAAGGATTAGGAAAACACGAGACTCTTCCAAGGCAAGAGAAGTGGTTATTTTTATGTTATGATGATTAGTTTCGTGTCGATTTAATCATTGCGTTGGATAGGCGCAACAAAGTTTTATTTTATGTCTTTTTAAATAACTGTATTAATTAATTGCACTGAATTGAACTTATCTTGTCAAAATCATCTTAAAAACATAAGTGCGTTTATTTAATTAAACCTTATCGGATTTTTTCGTCTAAAAACCGCTGCAAATCTGCAGAAGGTATTTCGCGTCAGTACTGCTAACTGCAGTATGTTAAACTCCGCGCCTCGCCCCCAGTGGGCGTCACGTTTAACACTTAGCAGTGGTGGCGCGGAATCCATTCTGCCAATATGCAGCTGATAGAATCCCAAAGGGTAAACCCAGTTTTTTGTTTCAAAAATAAAAGTGTCTCCAAAATAAAATCTTATATTCATTGTCACTAGCCAGCTTCTTGCGTATAATCCAATCATTTTAGGTTTGTTTTATTGGTATATAAAAGAAACCTGGACTTGTTTATAGTAGGTAATTCTCTTTCAGGTGGCAACCATTTTATCACAATTAGAGGAAGTTGCAAGAAGTGGAAAAGGAAATCTTTTGGAGACTGCAGTGGAGGCTGCCCGCGCTCGCTGCACTGTGGGGGAAATATCTTCTGCTATGGAAAAAGTATGATCAGTGTTGTTAAAAACAGACATTCAAGACCAGAACCGGCGAGTGAGACCCACAGACTTCCCTGAACAAGACCCAAATACCCCGCATACTCCAAAAAATCTCGATATAGACCCTTACTTAATACGTTGGCCCTAGGTTGGCTTGGCTTGTCAATTTTTTTGGATATTTAAGGGAGTACATCTAAAAAAATTTCGGCTGTCGAAGGCGGCCGAAAATATAGATGTAGATATAGATTTTGAAAAAAAAATATAGATTTTGAAAACAATTTTTGGCATTCGTGTTTGGCCCCCTTGCTCCGAGGAGTCAACCCCCAAAAAAAATTTTAGGTCAAAACTTAGGAATAAAAATTGGCGGACATTTAATATATAACAGTATGATCAATGTCGAACACACTTCGAGCAGGAAGCAAAACAAAATAAATAATTCGGGCAGTGTATTAGCGTGGCAAAAATTCGCGAAAAATTGCGAAAACCGCGCGCATTCATCGCATTATAAATAAAATTTGAGCGAGACGATTTGCTCAAATTTTCAAAAAAAAAGCTCAGAAAGTATGTTTTAACAGCATAC
Organism: Microlaimidae sp. YZB2_3; assembly: GCA_030248175.1. Lineage (NCBI taxonomy): Eukaryota > Metazoa > Nematoda > Chromadorea > Desmodorida > Microlaimidae > Microlaimidae sp. YZB2_3. The sequence continues at coordinate 12,259 of JASAMX010000174.1, forward strand.
CAAGCGGCGTTTCTTATCTCTTACTAATAAAAAAGTTTTGGTTTATTTTGGACCAGGTTTTCTTCATCGCATCGGCTGTAGTGATGACGTCATTGAAAAACATTTTTTCCTAACCTTTTCAAAAGATATCCAAGAGTCTGAGCTATGCTTCCATATGTCCCACACATATTCTAACCTCCGTTATGGATATATAACATTTCAAAGTTCGAGTTTTGTCGCCAGTCCGCATCATTTTTGTATAGACTATAGGCAATTATTTTGATTTTAATTGATAATTTTAGGAAATGTACACTATTTTATCTTATTAAATTTAAAATATTTAGTTTAAAACTCACTAAAAGTTAAATTTATT
>JASAMX010000176.1:0-12798 GCA_030248175.1 Microlaimidae sp. YZB2_3
GATTATTTTAGATAGTAATCCCTATAAATTATAGGGCTTATGTAAAAATTTTTTGTTTACTTCAAGGGGATTGTAAACCTTTTGTCTAGCGCAGACTTTAACTTTGGTTAAATTAAGGTACAGTATGTAAACACGACACAATATGCAAAAAGAATTTTTATAAGTTATAGAATGAGATAAAATAATTAATTTTATATGGTATATGTAATAACAGTAATTTAAAATAAAAAAATGATTTTAAAATCGTTGTATTTTGTTTATTATTACTTCATGAAGAAGCCATATAGATATTAGCTAAATTTTGTAAATTTTTTTTTAAATAGTGTGGACTTTAAGTTAGGTTAAAAGGATGTATGTGTAAACACGACACAATATGCTAATTTCTTGTAATTTTTACAAAATGAAGCAAAATATTTATTTTACATAGTATATAAAATAACAAATTTAATTTATAATACATAAATGATTTTTAAAAACCATTGCATCTTATTAATTAACAAAAAGTAAGTGCAGTAGAAGATATGCACACAGAAATATAACTTAAAACCATTATAATTTTATTACAATAAAACGAAAGCGTTTTGAAAAAATAAAATAAAACATTACTTTGTTTTAATCTTTTTGTGTGCATATCATCAATGGTGCGTCTCGAAATCGGGTGCAGCACGAAGGCTGCTAGCACAAAACAAAACATAAAACAAAACAAAACATTTTTAACAACAATTTATATATGTACAATTGTGCGGCCTGGAATCCAGGTGCAGCACAAAGGCTGCAAACAAAATTTTTTTATATTTAGGTATTTAAATAAGTTTATATATATAAGCATAACGCTGCCTGGATTCCAGGTGCAGCACAAAGGCTGCAAAAATAATAATATTGAGCCGTTTGAGTTTTAACAATTTAACTTTACACAAATGTGCGGCCCTGTTATTTCCGGGTGCAGCTTTTAGCTGCAGGTTTTCAATTAGAATAATACATTTTTATTGAAAATTATCTTTAATAAATTGACTGATTTTTTGTTTATTAAACAAAGAATGTTTAATTAAAATTTGCTTATAATTTATTGTAAATTCTTTAAAAATCGCGATAAGTTTATGTTTAGGAAATTTTCTCCTTACAAATGAATCCCAAAGCTGTTTAGTCCTTTCTGAAAAACTATCTAACTGACTGGAAATTCTTCCAATTCTAATAAGCTGTGAATAAAACGTGTTTAATCCGATTGATGCAGCCGTATTACTCTCATAATCTATGTATGGAATAACTTCAAATGAATAGTCATCTGTTTTGTTATAAACTTTTGTATATAGTTTTTCTTTGATTATTTCCATTTCAATATCCAAATATTCGCATTTATGAGTCAAAGATGATGTTTTATTTAACGGTAGCTTGGGCGGATATATAAGTTTACAAATTTCCATAAATAGTTGATTATTAAATGCGAGTATATCGTCCATATAGCGATAAACATAATTAAGCTGTTTTGATAAATTCTTATTTTTAGGATTGGTCATAAACTGAAATTCAAGCATTGATAAAGTAAGATCAGCTAACAGTGGACTGCAATTGGTTCCCATTGGTATTCCGCTTGTTTGCTTAAAAATATAGTTGGCAAATTTAACATAGGCATTTTCTATTATAAATTCTACTAATTTCTTAATTTCTGCTTTGTTCAGTATGATAAATCTTTGTTGGATATCATTTGTAAACCAACATCTTCTAGTTGTCAGGTTTATAGCCAAGTAATCTTTGCATGAGTTTTTAAATAACATATCTAGTAGTTTAAATATATTTGCTATAATAACACCATGGGGTAAACTTGTATATAGAGTGCTAAAATCGGCAGTAAAAGCTTAAAAAAACTTAAAAGCTTAATAGCTTTTAAGTTTATTAATGTCTGTTGTTTTTGATATTATTTCAAGACTTCCTTCTATTGACCAAAAACATTTATTCCAGTTCTAGATTTAATAGTTGCGCAGTTTTTTTCAAAATGTTTACGACAGCTTTTTAGAATTATTCCCAATAACAAGCTTAAGACTTTTGTGCTGCACAAAAGTCTTAAGCTTGTTAAGATATGTTTCACTACGTTGAAGTGCTGTAATATATCAGTTTGTGCTAAATAAATTTTTGTTTTTTAATTAAACGTCACAATAGTTTAAAATCACCACTAAAATAATATTATTCTGAACAGTGATTTCAAATTAGTAAAAATAAAGATAAAATTTGTGCTTTTAAACTAATTTTAAACCTACATAGTTTTTTAATGTTTTGCTTGTAAAACTATTCAAAACTTAAAAATTAATTTTAAAAAGTCCATTGCAAACTTTTAAATTAAGCATTTTCTGTAATTGAAACATTAAAAACTGGGAAACAAGTGCGCCAGCAGCGCCGTACCTACGAAGCGGCAAAAAACTAAAAATCCCCAAAAACTGCTTTTGCTTTTGCAATATTTAAAAAGTATTTAAAAAATTTTGAAGAAAAGGGGTCGAAATTATAAACCAATAAATATTTGAAATATTTTAAACCGTAAAATGTACTAATCGCTTGCTGTTTCTCAATTTTCCCTCTACATATGATTGGCACTAGTAGTTATGTACCCTCTTCCTAACACTAAAAAACCCTTATTCCGAACTAGTCTATAGTTCTTCAATGCTCTGATGGAATGGTAATTGAAAACAAAATCATTTGCACAGCAATCTTTGACATTTGCAAACCCGTGACAATTTAAATTTAAGTTGTTTTTTTAACATATAAAAACAATCTTATGATTTTAAAAGTGGTGATTTAGCGATTGTCTAAGATTTTTGTGAAAATTTTTGTCCAATTACCATTCCATAAAATACAGAAGTACAGCTTAGTTGTGTAATCGGTAAACCAAATGAAAAAACATCATTATCATATGCTTCACAATTTTCTTCAGTGGGTAAAAGCACAAGCAATATTCTAATTCACCTTAGTCAACTAAATTCACCTCGGATCAGTACACATCCGCATTTTTTATGTCTAAACCTACCCTGGTTTGAAATCACCCTTTGTTCTTGCATTATTTTAAACACATTTTTAAGATTTAGTTTATATATATATTCAAACTTTTACAAAGTATTCAAAAAGCATTTACACTTAGCCGTTTAAAATTGGCATTAATATTGCAAGTCATAGGGCATAAAAAACTCAAATGTAATTTGTCTAAACTCAAACTCATAGATGTAATTTGTCTAAACAAATTGTGAGAATAAAATTACTGTAAATAATATTAAGTAACAATTTCAAAAAATTTATATTAGTCACATATAACCATAGGTGGGCAGGAGGGGAAGGGGGTTGAAGGGGTTATACCCAAATCTCGAAACTGTCGACACCCCTCCCCCTCTAAAATTTGGGGGTAACCCGGACATTCCCCCCACCCCTAAAATTTGAGGGGTCTCAGTACTAAAAACGCTAAAAATGGGGTATTTAGGATATACCCTAGGAATCAACCGGGGTGCTGGCCCCAACTTACCCCGGCACTTTTTTTCCACCCCGCCCCTTCTAAACATTTTTGATAATGAAACATGTAAAAGATTTTATCTATAAAGCTAATTTAATCGCTTCAATATTAGAATATTTTTAGTTTATTATGCTATATACTAAGATTTTATTAAGTCTCTTTATTTTATTAAGATTCCTTATTTTAATCACGAATCAATATTCTAACTAGCCTTGAATTCACCTTTTCACAAAATATATACAAAAATTAAACAATAGCCTTTAAAAAATTTGCATTTAGGTTACAAATTAAGTAATTTGATAAATAATTATTAAAATACAGTTTTTAATCTTTGTTATTAATCCGCATTAGTGAAAAAATTTGAATGTTTTTGTTGTTAAATAGTCGATTCAATACTGCGAAATTTGCGGTCAGCTAGATTTTATTTGCCTATAAAAATAAAAGCAAAAATATATATAACTCAAGCAAATATGTCCAGTTGTACAATAAAACTTTCGACTCACACGATCGAATTTAATAAATCGAATTTAATCTTCATTTTCTGTTAATTTTTTGTACAAAGCGATTTTGTAAAAATAGTTTCAGAAAAAACGAGTTTTGGTGTACAAAACATCGCTGTGCGAGAAAATTTTTATTGAGTGCACAGAAAATAGCTTGCGCGTTAAAAGTCACACACAAGTGCAACATTTCTTGCAAATTTCGGTAAAAAATTTACTGTCCAGTCAAAAATTCTCTTGGTTTATATATTTTTGATATAAGCAATGAATATATAATAAATCCAATTTATGTAAAATAAATCTTGTAATTATAGGCAAATCAAACCTGTCTAGCTGACCTTGAATGATTTGCATTGCACTATTTAACAATAAAATCATTTAAAACTTTCAGTATCAACGGTTTTATATTAAAAATTAAATACCATATTTTAACAATTATTTAACAAATTACACACTCTGGAACAAAAATACAATTTTTTAAAGGTTTAAAGTTATCTATTTTTGTACATTTTTTAAAAGGCAGAAATTAAAAAACATGCTTTCTAATTCATTTATTTAAAAAAAACGTCATAACTGCACAATTTTAATTGGTCCGCTCACGTCTCCAATACAAATTTATCAAAGGTCAGCCAGATATAATTCCACCATATAGATATCTATTGTCAAACCTTCGATCTTGTAAATAAAATCTACAAAATGACTTGAAACACTCAAGAAATCTTTAAATTTTCATGGATGTTGCGGGAGCTCCACGGGAAAATTTAGCCCAGCCCCAGCCCGCGCCAGCCATAATTAGAAAACGTGGGTAAATTTAGAAACTCATGTTCATCTTTTTCTTCTTATTATTATTATTCAAACGCTCAATTCTTAAAATCGATATTCCTCCTTCGTTACTGGTTGATCAAAATAAATCATTGGGCTCATTGGAAAGAAAAAAAAATTATTAAAAACTGCTCGGTTTTAATCGGTGGCGAACCAAACCAATTCTCAGCGCCATCTACTTCAACCTTGCGGAAAACGGCGAAAATAACAAATTACCTTTTTTAATTCTTGCATTACTGATGACACAATTAATTCAAAGTTTTAATAAAAAACATAATAATAACCATCGATGGCGCGGGAACGCCACGCGGCGGTTTAGCCTCACAGCACCGTGCACACTATAATTAGAGAACGTTGGGAAATTTTTTTGTAATTTATGTTTATCTTCTTCTATTTATTATTATAATTCTAACGCTCATTATCTTAAAATCAATATTCTTTCATCGTTTAGGCGGCGATTTAACCTGCGGTACCGCATCAACTATAATCAGAGAATCTGGATAAAATTTGTAATTTATGTTCATAATATTCTTCTTATAATTTTTTTATTCCAAAAAAATAATTGCAATCATCGCTGGCGCGGGAACACCCACTGCGATTTAGCCTCACGACACCGCGACAACTATAACCAAAGCACCTGGTAAATTTTGTAATTTACGTTTATCACCTTTTTCTTCTTATTATTATTTATATTTCAAAAAATACGATTCCAATCATCGGTGGTGCGGGGTGCCACACTGCAATTAAGCCCACGGCACCGCGGCCACTATACTTAGAACGTAGGTAAATTTTGTAATTCATGTTCATCATCTTATTATTATTATTATTTTTATTTTAAAATTATAATTGCAATCATTGGCGCACGCCATCGTACCAACGAAATTTAGAAAACGTAGGTACACTTTGTCTGGAGCGCCACTGCACCGCACTAACTATAATTAAACAATGTGGGTAAATTTTGTAATTTAAATTCATCATCTTCTTCTTCTTATTTTGTAATTTTTATTATAAATGAATTATCGGTGGCGCGGGAACGCCAGATACTAAGCACCACCGCGCAAACTATAATTAAAGAACCTGGGTAAATTCAGTGTTATGTTCTTTTTCTTATTATTAATATATTATTTCCAAACGCTTATATCTTAAAACCAGTATTCCCCCCTTGTTACTGATTGATCAAAAAACATGGGTTCTTTGGAAATCGTAGAAAATTGCGCAATAATTCTTGGGAACTACTTTTTATTGAGAAATATTATGTGTTCTCTTGATAATATTAAAACTGTTAAAAAAGTATATCTCGGCAACGGAATAATTATAAACATATGCCATTGTTGTTGAATTATAGTTAGTGCGGTGCAGTGGCGCTCCAGACAAAGTGTACCTACGTTTTCTTAATTTAGTTGGTGCGATGGCGTGTGCCAATGATTGCAGTTATAATTTTTAAATTAAAAATAATAATAATAATAATAAGATGATGAACATGAATTACAAAATTTACCCACGTTTTTTAAGTATAATTTCCGCGGTGCCGTGGGCTAAATTGCAGTGTGGCACCCCCGCACCACTGATGATTGGAATTGTATTTTTCGAAATATAAATAATAATAAGAAGAAAAAGATGATAAACATAAATTACAAAATTTACCAGGTGCTTTGGTTATAGTTGTCGCGGTGCTGTGAGGCTAAATCGCAGTGGGCGCTCCCGCACCAGCAATGATTGCAATTATTTTTTTGGAATAAAAAATTAATACAAAGAAGATTATGAACAACGCTATTTGTCAAACAGGTTTCCTTGTTAATTTAGCTACTTTAATATCCATGGCTGTGAAAAAATAAAAAATAGGGTTTTAGTTGACCCACTTGTTGTGTTTATTTGCTGTGAAGTCTTTCGAATTGTTTTTTGTGCATCAGTTCAAATTTATTAAAATAATTTTTTCTGTTCCAGCAAGCACTTTCACAATGCCTGGAGGAGAGATATACTCACTTACGTCGGTGGCTATTTAGCAGTTTAGAGTGAGTTTAGTTTGGTTTTTACCCAACGTATTCAGACGCTAAATATTGAGCATCCACTGCAACATGCTGAGAGAAACAAAGGATGATCAAATTGCCAGACTGGAAGCAGAAAATGCGGACCTCCAGCAGAAGTTGGCAGATTTGGAGAAAAGGTTCGCCAGGATGGAGGAGGAACGAGCTCCTGGTGTCAATACCGAGTTAGTGGCTTCCGTTTGTGAGAAAGTATTGCAACGTCTACTGCCAATGTTTGACAGTTATTTTAAGGGCATGGAGGTGCGAAGAGAACATGAGACAATGCTAGTCGTATCTGGCCTACCGGAGAGCGATTTCTATGAAAGGGAAAAAGAGAATGTGGCCGAGTTATTAAAGACTCTGGATAGTGGCGATTTGGGAGAGGTCACTCCAGTTGAGTTTTTTCGTATCGGAAAAGCTGGTGACCGGCCCAGGCTCCTGAAAATAAGAGTTTTTAATAAGTACATCAGAAATAAAGCTGTACGCTCAGGAGGACGACTAAGGGAGGTCACTAAATTTGATAAAGTTTATGTAAGGCCGTCACTGAATGAGGATCAGCGAGTCTGTCAAAAGGAGTAACTTGGCAAACTCCGGGAGCTTAGAGAGCACAACAAAAAGGTTTCACCTCGGTATTCTGCTGATGGTGATCCCTTTTTGTTTGACATCACTCTCAAGGCTCCCCTAAATGTTTCAAAATAGGATATTGTGCGACTTAATTATCATTGTAGTAAACTAAAGCTTATACCTAGTATAAAAATTTTGTGTATGAATGCAAGAAGCCTTGCTAACTCCTTAGATGAGCTAGATGTTCTGATTTCAGGAGATGACCTTATCTATGGTGCTGTTGATATCTGCTTTATATGTGAAACATGGCTCACTGAAACAACTACTGACAAAATGATTACCAAAAACAGAGAATTTAATGTTTATCAAAGGGATCGACAGCAGCGGCGAGGAGGTGGAGTAGTTCTATTAATTAAGAATATTTTTAGAGTAGTTGAAGTTGAAATGGAGGAAAAGTATGATGCAATAGAACTAATAGCGGTTGACATTTTTCTACAGAAGTCATCTAAACTAAGATTCATTGGTATTTATAGAGAACCTAAAGGTAAACTCAACGTGGCTGCAACAGTTGTTTGTTTGAATGAAAAATAATGCCCCCCATTAAGTAATCACTCAAATCACAAGAATCTGACGTCACTCGTATCAGCCAATCAGAATTCAGAAAATGAAACATTTAAAGTAGAAATCAACTTGAGATGGTAGTTGAGGAATAATTCTTATTTTGTGACATAAAAAAGAAAATTGTTGTTTAATGAACACGTGAACACACTGTTGCAGCAACGTTTGGTTTGCCTTTAGTACTAGCAAAGAAGAAGACAATCTAATATTTGAGCTAATCAGGAAATTAACCATTGTTTTAACTGGAGATTTTAATTTGCCAGGGATAGATTGGTCTTCAGATAAAATAACTTTAAACACGCAAAATGAAAATAATTGGCTTGAGTTTCTTATTGAGCTAGGTATGTATCAGCTTGTTTCACAACCAACTCGTGGGAATAATTATCTGGATCTTTTGTTCACAAACGATAGAGAAATTTTCAATAATGTCACTGTTGCGCCCAGTTTTTCACAATCAGACCATGACACTATTTTATCTGAATCTGATCTTAAAATATTTGACAGTCCTAAAAATAAGATTCAAAACTACATATCTGATTTTTTAAAAGCAGATTATGATATGCTAAGTTTATACTTATCTACAATCAACTGGAAAATTTTATTTGAGGAATGTGGCACGCTAAAAAATGCTTGGCAGAGATTCAAGGATATTTTGTTGTTAGGAATCAATAGACATGTTCCTGGAAAAATTATTTACAAACAAAAAAAATTGTACAATATCCATTACATATAAGAAAACTACAAAATCAAAAGAAAAAACTTTGGCATAAGCGTAACATTGATGAAAAATCAAGATCAAAGTACAAAAAAATTTGCAAAGTATACAAAAATAAAGTTAGAGATTTTAACACTAATAAGGAAACAAAAATTTTAAATTTGGGGTGTTTAAACAATTTTTATAAATTTGTTAATAGTAAAATTAAAACAAAACAAACCATCCCACCAATTAAAAGAGAAGATGGGACTTTTGTAACTGAGGACTTTGAAAAAGTTGAAATTTTTGGAAATTATTTTGCTTCCATTTTTACTGATGATAATGATACTTTACCAAATTTTAATCCACCAAATATTGGAAAGTTGGACAACATAATATTTACCACAAAAAAGGTATTTAAAGCTCTAAAAAAGCTCCCAAACAAATTGTCTCGAACACTGACTGTTTTCCAGCTTTACTTTTTAAAACGCTTGGCTAAAGTTATTGCTGAACCTTTGGCAATAATCTTTCAAATGTCTTTTGATTTTGAATAATTACCACTTGATTGGAAAATAGCTTTATTAAACTTACTGTTTTAAAAAGGCATCAAAATCCTAAAAGAAAATTATCGTCCAATTCACTTACATCTTTTTTTTGTAAGCTAATGGAACAGCTCGTCAAAGAAGGACTTCTTGTCTTTTTCCATATCATTTTGTCAAGGTTTCAACATGGTTTTAAGGCAAAAACTTTTACAATAACACAGCTGTTGGAAAGTTTTAATAAGTGGATGCAGGCCCTAAAAGATAAACTTCTAATTGATGTCATTTACTTGGTATTTTCCAAGGCCTTTGACACCGTGTCACATCAAAAATTGTTATATAAGCTAGAAAAATGTGTTGTTTCTGATAAATTTTTAAAATCGATAAAAAATTTTTAGTTGGGCGGGAAATTAAAGTTGTAATTAATGACTCAGTATCCAAATCATTTTCTGTAAAAAGTTCAGTTCCTCAGAATGCTGTTTTAGGTCCATTCCTGTTTCTCATTTATATTAATGATATTATTGATTGTGTAAAGTACTCACAAATTAGACTCTTTGCAGATGATATAAAGTTGTTTGCAAAATCTTCATCTAAAGATTACCACATTCAAACTTTAAGACTTCAAAAAGATTTAGATAGAATATACAGCTGGTCACAAGACTGAAAATTGCAATTATCAGATCATAAATGTGAAGTTCTTCATATTCGAAATAATAGCAAAAAGTTAATTTGTAAATATAAACTTGGTAATAACGTGCTTGCGACTACAGAATTGGTGCGTGACCTAGGTGTTTATATATCTCATGATATGAAATTCTCTAAACACTGTGAAATTACAACAAAAAAAGCAATGAGAGTGACATCACTAATTTTTAGAACATTCAATTCAAACTCTAGAAATAATCTTCTCAGAGCATATAAGTCCTATGTTAGACCAATTCTGGAGTACGCTAGTGCAGTTTGGAATCCTTATTTATAAAAAGATATAAACATTTTGGAAAAAGTGCAACAAAATTTAACTAGGAGGTTATTTTATAAATGCAAGTTGTTACCTGTTGATTATGAACAAAGACTGAATTACTTAGGTTTAGAAAGATTAAAGGACCGAAAAGGCAAAACTGATTTATATGAGTGTTACACCTTGGAACAATCTACTCCCATCTCAAGTAACTGTCGATTCTTTGAATGCATTCAAGAAAAATTTTAAAACTGACTTAAATAAGCGCTCTTTTTGAGCCTTTAAAGTCATTTCAGATAGCTATGTGTATTGATATTTTGTTAGAATTGTATTTCATATTGGCGGCAATTAAGTCGCAGATTTGATGTTGTTGATAAAAAAAAAGAAAAGAAAAAAGAGAAAAAAGAGAAAAAATAAAAGATAAATGAAATGATTTAAGAGTAGAATTAAACTATGCATAGACTATGCTTAGTAAAATTTAAATCTGTTGTCTGATCATTAAAAATAAATTACAAATTTTATCCAGATTCTCTGATTATAGTTGATACGGTACCGCAGGGTTAAATCGCCGCCTGAACGATGAAAAAATATTGATTTTAAGATAATGAGCGTTAGAATTATAATAATAAATAGAAGAAGATGAACATAAATTACAAAAAAATTTCCCAACGTTCTCTAATTATAGTGTGCACGGTGCTGTGGGGCTAAACCGCCGCGTGGCGTTCCCGCGCCACCAATGGTTATTATTATTTTTTTAATAAAACTTTGAATTAATTGTGTCATCAGTAATGCAAGAATTAAAAAAGGTAATTTGTTCTTTTCGCCGTTTTCCGCGTGGTTGAAGTAGATGGCGCTGACAATTAGTTCGGTTTCCGCCACCAATTAAAACCGAGCACCGTCTTCTGCTTTTTTTGTGCAGTTTCTATGAGGGGCTGTTCGTTGTTTGCTCTGTACAATTTTTATTGTTGCCAAAAGCCTGTTATTATGCGGTTGGGAGCTTTTATTTGCCTATTTTTTCAATTTTTTTATTTTGATCAATAAATCGATAACAAAGACCTAAATGAAAAAAGTGGCTCCTAATAAAAAATTTTTAAAAAAATTGTACCCATTTACTTGACATATTAAATAAAATTATTAGATGGTTTAATACAACCTAAATAGGACAGACATACATATAGCTCAAATTTTTGGTTCTCAAAAATTGACCGTGTAAAATAATTTTGCATTAAAAAGGAGACCTATAACAAAAGCCTGTTTCGTCCCTTGTTTGGACAGGCTGGACAAATATGAGGAGAAGTTGGGACTTCTTCAGCAAACGCTTCCCGTCATATTTTTACAACATGCATATTTAAAAAATTTTTTTAATGTTTTGAAAAATTATACATTGTATCGTTTGTTAATTTTGTGTCATTTTGTATATCTTTGATATATATTATTTATAAGGGAAGTGTTTTATTACCTGATCTGGCGGGGTGTCCATGTTTCTTTTTGCCATTTTCCTGTGACACCGGACTACGACTTTAATTTTATTTAACAATTATTGTTTTTAAGAGGTAGTCAAGAGCACATTATTAACTTAATTTATATAGCGAAACTTTGAATTCTCACATGACCCCACCTGGAAATCGATATAATCCAAAACATTGATAATAAAGCTATAATCATTGTTAAGGTCCATCGAAATGGTGGAAGCCCAGTCCAAAACAAAGTTTTTGCTTTGTGGTTTTATATAGAGAATTTATTAAGATTGTTTTGGTTTTAGTAGTACTTTGTATTCTCACATGACCCCACCTGGAAATTGATTTATTCCCCAACTTTAAATACAGTTGTCATGCCATATTTTAAGTTGAGGTCCATCAAAGTGGTGGAAGCCCAGTCCAACACAAAGTAAGACATCTTATAGAAAAAAATTTTTGAAATTGAGATAGAACAGCTTTGAATTCTCACATGACCACACCTGGTTTCTGATTTAACCTAGAATTTAAAGAAGTAAAAACTATAAAGTTTCTACTTCCAAAATTTGGTTCATCAGAATAGTGGAAGCCCCGTTCAAGTCAAAGTTGATCTATAAGAGCAACACCCTGAAATCTCACATGACCTCACCTAGAAATTGACTTAATCCAAAATTATGCATATGGTAATGTACCCATATTTATAGTTTTAGTCCATCAAAATGGTGAAAGCCCAGGCAATAACAAAGTGTTGTTTAGTTTTTATTAGTAGAATTCCTTTGCTGTGTTACTTTGTGTTCCCACATGACCCCACCTGGAAGTTGATTTATTCCCCAACTTTATATAAAGCTGTACGCCATATTTAAAGTTGAAGTCCATCAAAATGGTGGAAGCCCAGTCCAACGCAAAATAACACATCGTATAGTAAAAGATGAAACTGAGATATAACAACTTTGAATTTTCATGATGTTGTGGCAGCGCCACGGGAATGAGCCCAGCCCCAGCCGCGGCCAGCCATAATCAGAAAACGGTGGTAAATTTTGAGATTCATGTTCATCTTCTTATCACTCATCACCTCTCAATGCTCAATTCTTAAACCCAGCACCGTTTAATATATATGCAACTGAACCAAGTAGAATACATA
>JASAMX010000178.1:0-22955 GCA_030248175.1 Microlaimidae sp. YZB2_3
GTATTGCTCATAAAATTCTGGCAGGGATTTTGTTAGATTCTGGGGCAGAGGCAATTTTTACAAAAAAATAAGGCAACCAATTGATGCGAACGCACTTTTCATTCCTCAGTCTCTTTTAGTTGACACTCAATAGAAAAAATATTTTTCTTAAAAAATTTTTGGAGTTATGACTCAAAAAAATGGTGACTAAAGCTACAACAACAAAATTTAAAATTTGGTACTTGATATAATTTATGTTTTTAAGTCTAATTTTACTTTAAATAAAACTAAAAAAACACATACAAACACTAAAATTTCGGGGAAAACGTATGGGTTCTGGAATGATGTTTTACGCAGAAAATCTGCTTTAAAATTCTATATTAAATTTACAGCTAGGATATCCATTATTGTTGTGACTATTTTTATAGTTAAACCATATTTTACAGTTAAATTATTTTTTATATTTCGGGTTATTTTAGCTGAAATTTCGCCCCCGAGCCATCTGAACGTCCTTTTTTCGGCATCGGAAGCGCAAATCTCCTGGGGAAGACCTGCTCATCTTCCGTTCGAAAGTTCTGAGGATTGGCGGGAGTTTGCATACGACGTTCGTGTGACGCAGATCGGGCAGAATAACCCGGTTTCAAGCGTTCAAAAGAGCAATGAAACAACATTTACGGCGAGAAACCTGAGGAGTTTTACCGAATACCAAGTGGAAATCAGAGCATGTTGGCAGTCGGTTTGTTCCAAATATGCGAAATTCAAAGGAAAAACGTTGCGTACTGGCATGGATGGTGAGTTTAATTAAACAAAAACGATTTCAAGTAGTAATGTTCCTACTCGCCAATATCATGCTACGGAGCTCCGGCTATTTAAATTGGAAAAGGTTTTGGAGCTCCTGAGCTTCGCCTCTTAAAAAGTCAATAAAGTTTATTTAAGATTTAAATGTGTTTTAAGTTATTCTATTTGTTTTTAGGCTGTTTTTATTGTTTCTAATGAGGTTTGAAAAAAAAGTTTACAACAGAGTTTTTACAAATAATTATAATGACATTATTTGATTAAATTAGTAAAAAAAGGGCGCAGCTCCGAAGCTCGGAAGATGCGCAGCTTTTTGGGTTGCTCCCTAACTCCGAAAAATGAAACTCGTTTCAAAGCTCTGGAGCTCGGAGCTTCAAAAAATATCACAAATTTGAACAAAAGTTTGAAAAAAAAAATTCAAAGATTTTTTTGTGGATATCATAATTTTAATTTAATGATTAAATGCTTTATTTTAACGTATATTTTTTAGTAGAAAGATTTATTATTTTCTAAGCATAATATCACAACTCTGGAGCTCGGAGCTTCGAGGAATATTACAAATTTGAACAAAAGTTTTAAAAAAAATTCAAGAATTTTTTTGTGGATATCATAACTTTAATTTAATGATTAAATGCTTTATTTTAACGTATATTTTTTTATTAAAAAGTTTTAATTATTTTCTAAGCATAATATCACAACAAATAAACGTTTTTAACGTATATTGAATTTACCATAATTGAAAAATTTACTCAAAAATTTAAACAAAAAGAAACAATTAATGTTTTCTAACTTAAATTTATATAGATTCCACGAAATTAATATATTACTCCACTTCGCAGACCACGGAAATTAGAGCAATAGATGTGCTTGGTAAACCCAAAAATATTCAAAAAAATTCACTTGACAGCAGCCAGATGCAAGTGGTGACTGGAGATGTGTTAAACAACGATTACATTTTTGCCAATATTCATGGGGTATGTTATCTTTTATTAAATAAAACACAACCAATATTAAACAACGCCACTTTTTTTATTTTTGAACGCTTAAGACAAAAAACTTTAAAATATTTGTTGTGATAACTAATTGTGATTGGTGTTGTAATAGGGCGAAAACCGCCGTAAAAACGTGTTGATAGAAAAATAATGAGATTATTTAGCCATCTGCCTTGACTCCGTTTTTCATTTGTGCATAATAAAAGATTTTTGTGAAGTTTTGCTTTGCGCTTTGCTCTATAGTATATCTAACAAAAAGTGTAAAAAGATGTAATTAAATGTTATCTAATTTATATTTTAGCTATTTCGGACTAATGTGCCTTTTTCGTTGACGGAAGTTAGAAACATTAAAGACATCGCACTATTTCTGAAAGATTCAAGTGTTTTTATAGCTACAATCTATGAAATCAGTGCATACAGACTAATAGGAACATTTTTAAATACGTAGGTTTTTTTTTGTCGTGATTGAATTTTAAATTTTTGGTTTTTATCGTGTCAAAACTTTAAATAGTTTTGTTCATCTTACTAAATGCAATCAATCATGCAGATTTTTTTGGTGAATTTTGTAAATCAAATTATTCACAATTGATACATTTTAATTCTACTTTTGATTGGTGATTATTCTAATAATATTTGTATTAGGGTACAATACAGTAATACTGAATAAATTTTTTTGATATAAAAATTTCAACGAAATTTTATTCGTTTGTTAATCCATAAAAACCTGATAACGGTTACTGTAGGAGTTGTCTAAAAGAAAAAAACTGCTTAAAATTTTTTCATGATAGAGTGTCACGTGCGATTTTGAAGTGTGCTTGCGTTAAAACGCACCCTTTAACAATTGATGGGATAAAAAGAGTTGATATTCTTTTTTTAGGATTCATTCCTGCAATAACAAATCTGTAAAGTGTGACGAAATAGAAGGTGTTACAGTCCAAACTGAAAAACGGCGCCTCTTGTATTTAACAAAAGAAAATAATGGCTTTACAGTTTTGAACTCAATGCCTCTCAATCTGAAAAATCCGACGATAAGAACGCTGGCAAAACAAAAGGAATTCCCTAAGTAATTTTTTAAAGTTTTAATTTAAAAAAAAACAGGTTTGATGTTTTAAGAATTATTTTAAAGTGTTTTTGAAATTTTTGTGTTTTTTTACTTGTTAGTTCATAGATCAGTTTGTTCTTCAAAAAAACTGATTTTTTTCTACTTTTGATTCAAAAGTTTATTTATTATTATTAACTTATTAATGTAACAGATTTAATTTTTGAAATACAAGGAAACACATAACGATAAAAAGTGTAATAATATAAAATTGTACTAAATTTATGAAAAACGAAATAAATCGAAAAATTCCAATCACGAATGTTATGCTTATTGCAAAGTAACATTATGATTTTAGAAAACCATTGTGTTGTGACATATGTTAAAGAAGCGTCATATTTTTTTATTATGTATTTTGAAATAGGTACGTAGTATTTCAACTCCTGCAATTTATCAATCGGAGTTTTAAAAAACCTGAAAATCAAAAAAATCGGAAAATAATATTTATTATTAAAATGTTTTTCTTAAAACTATATGTATATTGTAAATATGAACACAGAAAAATGTTATTAAAAGTTTCGATATTTTTAATTTTTTAGTGTAAAACAATTAGAAACTATTGGAGATAAATTACTGTTCCTTACTCATAATGGTAAAATAGGAATTTGCAGTGAAGGATTGGAGGAATTATCGTATTATCCACCGCATAATGTTCTACTGCTTTTAGGCTTCCACATCAGTGGTGACGACAATGGTAACTTTTTTAATTTTAAAGTATGGATTGTTGTAAAATTGATTTGTTTGAAATCTAAACTTTTAGCTTTTACAATTTGATTTTACATCAACAAAAACGATATTATTACACACAAACGTTTTTTCATAGGAGAAAAAATAGGGGTTCTTCACAGCAGAAAAGAACTGTTTAAAATTACTTTCAAAATTATAAATTTAGAACCCCATTTAAAATATTTATAGGGTCTACAGTTACAAATACTATTTCTGTATTACGAATCTATCCTTTAATATAGCATATATCTATTTTAAATACAATATTATTACTTCTTGTGTCCACCGTTAAACGGTGTAAAATTTCAGTTTAATCAGTTCTATCGAGAATATACATTGTATAACCCAAGAGAATGTCCGACTGTACACTAAATTTTTTGACCAAAATTTTGCTACAAAATTTGCAGTTGCAAACGTTTATGCGACTTTTCTAGCAAAAATCCGCCATTTTCCGCTAGTTTTTTCGCGCTGCGATTTTTAACACAGTGTTACTTTCCTTGCAGTGCGGACTGCGACTTTTTTTGCACTTAATATTGTTCTATTCGCACTGCGATTATTTTAGCACTGCGAGTCTGGCTGCACAACAAAAATACAGACGCTGGTAGACATTTTCAATGACACTTCAAAAATTTTTTAAATTAATTTTAAAACGTTGGAAAATAGTTTATTTAATTAAAACTAAAAAGTTTTGACATCTTAACGTTAAAAAAACGACTTTTAATCATTTAAACACAAAATTTTCGCTTCGCGTCGTGTTTATTTTTTTGTTGTGCAGCTAGACTCGCAGTGCTAAAATAATCGCACTTCGAATAAAGCAGTATTAAGTGCAAAAAAAGTCGCGGTTCTCACTGCAAGAAAACTGGCACTGTACTAAAATTCGCAGCGCGGAAAAACTAGCAGAAAATGGCGGATTTTTGCCGAAAAGTCGCACACAGATTTGAAAGTGCGACTTTTCCTGCAAAATTTTGGTCAAAATTTTAGTGTACAGTCGGACATTCTCTTGTGTTATATATTCTTGGTTCTATTAAACCCTTTCGATTTTTGATGTCAAAAAGTGCGTCCTAAACAGTTAAAGACAACGCGTCAATGCAGCTTGATTTTGACCAGCTGCCCTGATGACGTCCGCCCTTTTACTCTAAACCGTCAGACGCTATACACATAACGCGTCAAACAGCAAAAAAATTCGCAAAAAAACAAAACTCAATAGCTTGTTTCGCAATAGATAGCAAAGAAAGATCTAACGCTCCTTTAAAACCAAAACTAAAACATTTAGTTTTCTAAAATTACCTTTCAAAATAATATTATAATAATAAGTTAAAGGGTTTTTAAACCATGCTAAACGCCTGTTGGATCTTTTTTATCATGCAGCGCCATTATTCAAGCCATAGTCATTTCCACAACCTAAAACGGTAACCAAAGAAAGAATCTCCTAGTAAAAAATAACTTGCTTTTTAAATTGTCATGTTTAAATTTATAACATTTTTTTTTAATTTCAAAATTAGAAAAAAAAATTAATTTGTTTTTTTTTAAAACTGATTTATTATAAAATATTTTACTTTAACGCCAGTTCCTACATGACATGGCGGGAAATAATAGCCGTCATAAGAGACGGGAATTTTGGCGGCTACATGAGGGAAATATTTAACAGTTTTATTTTCTAAAATTATGGTCTAAGTCTAGGTAATTTCTTTAAAATAACTGCAAAAAAGTACTTTTTTAGTTAAATATTTTTAAAATAAAATTATACATAACCTAATATTTGATGTAATTTTTTGTTTAGCAGACGAAACTTATGCTATTTCTAATATTGACAAAATGGAAATTAAAGAGTCCAACGGAAGCAGAGTTATTTGGCATCACGCCCGATTCCCACCGCACATTTTGCTCTATAACGTAACAGCAACGCACGTGACCTCTGAGCTGAGCAGTAGTGAAGAAGAAACTGGGCGTGGCATACGCGCGGTAACCAATCAGCGCCGACTACCGCTTCCCGACTCCTGGGCATCCGGTGCGCGTATCAATGTAACGATTCAGTCCTATAGTGCATGGAGTTCCTCGTTTTTCTACCAAAACCTCGTAACTCCACTCACAGGCATGCGATCCTATTTGTTTGTTTCTCTAGTTAGAAGTCCATTTAACACCAGCGCATTAACAGAACTGGCATGGACGCCCAACCCCAACTGGACAACAGATCCAACCGCGTATATCGTGACTTGTTTCACAAGCAGCCACGAAAAGGTAATTTCAGATATTTTCAATGCACTTTAATGTAGTTTTTACAATTATAGCGTAAACTAACAAAAATATAAAATACAATACATATTGGACGTAAAAGTAGTGGACCAGGTAACTTTTTCTGGCGTTGAGACAAAACAAAACAATAAACCATAACAAACATTTTTAGCGAGTATAAGATACCCTGATTTTATTGTGATTTTCTAAATATAGTTTAACCATCACCAGAAATACAATAATAAATAATGAAAATAATGGAAGTTGACGATGTAATTTTTGCTGTCGTTGGGACAAAACAAAACAAGGAACCCTGACAATCATTTGAAGCCACTATGCCATACTCTGGTCTCATTGTCAGATAATACGGTTTATTCAGTATAGTTTTACCACCACCAGCAGAAGTTACATTGAATTACAACCATAAACCACTATAGTTATAAATGGGTATTCTAAATACCCAAAATTTTATTCACAGATAGTTTATAAATTAAATAATAAAAAATGTTGTTATTAAGGTTAATAATATCATGAAATTGAGATTTAGGATCTATGGAGCCGAAGGAACTTGGAGCTTGAGGTTTGAGCTAAAAAATAGGGAACTTGGAGCCATAAGTTGGAAACTTAAATCCGAAAATAAAAATCCCCAATATCTTTACCTAAGACGAAGCTAAACCTAAATCTAACCCGAAACCATATTTTTTCTTTAGGCTCTAAGTTCCTATTTCTCGTAGATCCAATTCTTAAAAATTTCCGATGGCTGCAAGTTCCCTGCTTGTGGCTCTAAAGACTCCGTACTTGAAATTGATGTTTTAGTAAATTTAAATTTTTTGTCATTATTTTTTTTTAAATTTTGCCTATTTTATTCTAGAAGCATGGTTTGTTTATAATATTTTATTGTTTATATAGTTTATATTGCAAATACATGCTCATGTATGTATGTATCTATACAGAGTATTGTTTTGTCGGCTTTTCATTTTTTCTAACCTTAAATTTACCCACAGTTTATAGTCTTTTTATTGTTATAGCGAACGGAAAAAAGAGGAAGAGACCCCTATGTAAATATCCTAATAATTATTTTAATAAATATAATAATAAAACTGGAGGTCGAACTAGAAATTAAATAAAAAGTTGATGGTTTTTTCAAAAGGAATTTAAGATATAGCTAAACTTAACTTAGAATAAAAGGAACAAAGAGAAGACGCAATGCTTTTAAGGTTTTTAGTTTCTTTGGTCGAAGCTATTATCTTCCTGTTTATCTTTAGCTCTGTTTTCTGTTTTACTTAATTCTATTTATTAATATAATTATTAAAAAAATTATACATACGGGTATAATCTTTTTTTTTACTTTTACTTTTCGGTTTACTATTAAAAAACAATAAATTTCTGACGATCTATAGGCACCTTGCACTGAAACGCAGTTTATACATGAAGTATGCGATATACATAAGTGTCACCATAATGGATAATTACCGTACTCCTACTTATTTTTTCGTAGTATGCAGAGCAACCGATAGAAAGCGCGCGAAATTACCGTATCTCCTACTTATCTTTTCGTAGTATGCAGATCAACCGATAGAAAGCGCGCGAAATTTCGATCGGTTGATCTGCATACTACAAAAGATAAGTAGGAGTACGGTAATTATCCATTATGGTGACGCTTATGTATATTGCATACTTCATGTATAAACCGAGTTCCAGTGCAAGGTGTCTATAATTGGAGGCGAGATGAGACGACTGTGTTTTGGAAACCAAAGTCAATTTACTCGCCCCGTAATTTAAACCGTGGTCTCTATTTTTGAATTCCAGGTCGATACATCGTACGGTACGGGGTCTTTAGAGCCGTAAATAAGGAACTTGGAGCCGTTGAAAAAAATTTTGACTTTATTAGGCTTCGCTTAGGCTTGGATATAGGTTTTAGCGATTTTTATTGCCAAGTGCCTTTGGCTCCATCGGCCCTAAACCCATCTAACTAGTGGCGCGCTACCACTGAACCACGCGCTCATTTGTTGTTTACCTTATAAAGTTTTTTATACTCGCCAGTGGTTGATTAATTATCACGTCAGGAAAGCAGGTTCTACGTTACATATTGTGGTTAAACTATGTATTTAAAGTACAAACTAGAAAAGTAAAGAAAATCATAAACAAATAATGGTTCTAAAATAAAGTGAAATTTGGCAGAAAACAGCATAAAAATTAATGATAACTTATTTTAATTTAATTTTATTTAAGGATTTTCTCAACTTAAATTTCAATTTCATGATGTTATTAACATTACTAAAACCATCACTTTATTTTGGCCTATTTATGAATTAATTCTAAATTAAATTTTTTTGTGTGTATAATACGGCTCCAAGTTCCTTCGGCTCTATAGACCCTAAACCCATCTAACTTCTGGCACGCTACCACTCCAGCACGCGAGCATTTGTTGTTTACCTTATAAAGTTGTGTTGGTTGGTGTGTTTTTTAAATTCATTCTAATTTAACCCAGTACTACTGGGACAATTCAGACTCTAGGTACTGTGAAAAAATGTGTCCTATTAACCTTCTATTGTCTCTCTCTAAAAGTTGTTAATAGTTTAAAAGCCCAACGAATAAAGTTTATTTAAAAATCATTAAGCAAACAGTTCTTTTAAAAAAAATCATTTTCTAGTTAATGAATTTTTTATTAAACTTTATTCGTGGTGCTTTTTTGTTTAATTACTTAATGAAAACACCAACTAAAACCATTAACAACTTTTAAAGAGACCCTTTCCATTCTAACACTACCTGCTTATTAGATAACAAACCTCTTGACGTGAATTCTGAAAGTTTCGTTTTTCATCCTTTCAGTTGATAGCATGTTGTGAATTAAATAAACAAAGAACTTGTACATCATTTCAAGTCACTAAGACATAATAATAAGTAAGACACTGTGTTTTTAAATACTGTAATTGAAAAAAAAATATACAAATCTTAAAAAAATAAATTTGACTCAAGTAGTCTATAAATAAGCTTTAATATAACATTTTAAGGGCATGGGAAAAACAACAATGGCTGATAATGTAGTTTTGGGACCAGAAACAAGGACCTACAGTTTAGGCAGTCTATCGCAGGAATTGCATGTGGATTGTGATATAGATGTTGTTGATGAGCTTGGAGGCCAACATTTGGCTCCATTAACGCATGGAGATACTGATAGTAAGCTACTTACAATATATTTAAAAATATTTTTTAAGAAAATCTTGCTTTTCTTTCTAATTTTTAATTTTTTCTTTCTAAATTTAATTTTTTTATGCATGAATGTGTTTGGATAGTCAATATAGAAATTACTTGAAACAGAACTATTGGTAAAATACTCGTAGTCGTTCATTGCTGCAAACGGAAGCGTGGTTTATTTTTTGCCTAATACTGTGTAATAAATTCACGCAACGACTTAACGGTGTAAACAGTTTGAATCTCTTCTGGTGGTTGGTCCTCGCGCGCCAAAGAAAACGAGCGCGTGCAAGTTATACTGTAAGAATGTAAACGCATTCCCGATTATACCGCCCAAAGAAAATTTGGAACCGTGCCGAGACATGGTTTTGCTACTAACACGCTAAAAAGCCGATTTAAAAGACAAAAAAAAATTCTGAGCGATTATTGGCGTATGAAAAAAGCGAGAGTCCCAGCTACTACAATTTTACCTATAAAATAATACTAATAAAAATAAAAACATGTGCATTAGTGAAAAATGTACGAAAAATTAACGTGTTAGATGTGCGCCGCCAAACTGCCGCCAAATAGCCGCCAAACCGCCGCCATTTAAAAATTAAGGTTTTAACTCAGTTATATGTAATTAAATAATGTTAATCTTATATTTACATCTTTAAAATATTTTTTAATACAAAAAGGAGTACATAGTACAAAAAACTGTTAATTTGTTTTTTATTCTACAAAAAATTGAAAATAAAACCGAGTTGTTTTTCTTCACGGAGATCTCCTTTTTAGAAAGTAGCTGAGCAGACTATAGCCTATTGCGCCGTGGGGCATTTTTGCTCCAGCAGCATAGCTATCAATATAAAAGCTTTTTAGCGCGAACTTTTTAGCGTGCAATATAGGCTAATTCGGTTTTACTTGATTTTTTTATTTGACTTTTTTTTAAGGTTAAGCCTATGCGTTCCTAAGTGTAAACAAAGCCTTGAAAACAACCTAAACTTTAACAAATAGCTGCGCGAAGAAAGTTTAGGTTGTTTTTTAGGCTTAGTAACGCGTAAAATAACCTTAAAAAAGTCGAGTAAAACCGAGTTTATATTTATATCACGTTTTTGTAAATTTTAAATTTAGAAAAATAAACTATGAATTAGTTAAAACCGTCTTATTATAATTTTTTTTTTACTTTAACGCCTCAGTTCCTAAATGGCGGCAGTTTGGCGGCGGTTTGGCGGCAGTTTTGCGGCAGATTTGGCGGCGCATATCCAACACGTGAAAAATTATGTACAATAGCAAAAATAGAATTTGAATAGCTAATGTGCTTGAAACGCTTGGACACAGTATGCTGCGTATTTTTATGAATCTTTTTAACTTTTTACCGAAAAATTCTGTGAATTGAGCTGCTAACCTTTTAAGAATACAGTAAGTATGCTTAATATTCAAAGGTTTTTGAAAAATCTTTAATAGTGTTTTTTTAAATCGTTAATGTAGTGTTCTATTGCCTTATATGCTCTCCCTTTTATTGCTAAGCTAAATCATCACGTAAAATAAGTTGAAAAAAACATAAACACTTCTCACAGAAAGGACATAAAATTAGGTTTCTAAAACAAAAAAATGACATAAAAATCTTGTTGCTGGAGCAGAACTATCAATATATTTATTTCAAAAACAGGTTAAAATTTTAAAAAAATAAGTGACTTAGCCAAATTTTTTGATGAATGATTTTAAAATAAGCGTAATTTTTGCTAATTAATTTTAGTTTCTAACCCACGAGTTTTGGTGATAATTGCCGGCATCTTGTCATTGAGATCTTATCAAGAAAATGAATATTCATCTGTTGAAACTTTATTTACTGGAAAATACAGCTCCCTGGCACATATTGAGAACAATATATTTGCTGCCAAATTTGAGAATGGACAGGATCAACTGGTTCAAATCAATGGAGAGTCGGTACCATTTTTTTTACATTGATCAAAAATTTTGTTTAATCAAAATCAGATTAACGAAATTATGGTAGCTCAAGCTTAGATCATAGTTGTTTTATTAAAAATATATAATAAAAAACAAAAATAAAACACGCGATAAAACTGACTGTAAAAGTACCATATAAATGGTACTTTTAAAGTAATATTTAAATCGTTTCTTTGTTACATTCGATTTATTACCAGTGTTACATTTTTTTATTATATGTTTTGTTTTTTTTTAAATTTTATTATAGATTATATTTAAAAGTTTAGTGTTAGCTCAGCTAAATGTGAGTTTACAAAAGACAGGATCACAACACGAACCTTCGGTGTTGTAAGAGCTCCGGTTTCAAAAACCAAAGCTCTGCTTTTAGCTTTCAAGTTCTGATTCCAATAAAAATTAATAGAATTCTTTTATAATTTAAAACCCTAGGTTGTCAGTTAGTCACAGGTAAAACACAGTAAAATGGTAATGAAATCAGTTCGTAGGCAAGTTTAAAGCCAAAAAAAGCTACCAGCAAAAACTTAATAATAAAACTTTCAACCAGTATGTGATGTTTAGAAATTTCCTAAAAAAATTCAGGCCATCACTCCTCCAAACTAATATTACACATTTTTAAACAACGACAATTAACACTGCAATGAAGTATGTATCACTGCGTATTCTACACACTTTTTTATTTTTAGATAAAATACATCAACTTAAGTTTGCAGTTTGAAAAAATCATTTCAATAGCCACGGATTGGGTGGGGAATCGCTTGTTTTTGGCCCTAAAACACAATCATCTGAGTAATGATTCCATATTATCCTATCAATATCTGGACGAAGAGACCACTCCAGCTCCCATTCAACCTCTAACAACTTTGAGAAATGCCGGACAAATTGTTTACGACCCTTTTCAAAGGTACTCATTCACCACTAAATTCTCCAAGTTTTTGGTCATTTTTAAATTTACAGGAGACGTATTGTACCTTCAGGTTGTTTTTTGTGCTTATACGTATTTATATTAAGAAAGATGCGAAGAGCATATAGACCCGCTATCAAATTATTATTATTATTATCCAAAAAGTAAACTGGGTCTGAGGTTTTGGTCATAATTCTCTGAAAACCAAAGATAATTCTGATTTAATTATAATGATTACTTATCATAAACCCAAAAATTAACAATGCCCATAACTATAATATATTTTTAATATCATAATATTTCTAATTTAAAGCCAAATTGTACAATGTTTTATCCAATGCTGCAACAATTGTCAATGGTCTTTTGAATTAGGAGTTGCTGATTATAACAACGAATTAATAATAAAAATATAACAAATTAAAACAGCGAAGCTTATATACTTCCATTCGGACTTAGACATACCTTTTTGCAATGATACGCAGTAAAGGTTGTGATCATAATTAGAAAAAAGGCATTACTCTTTTTAAAAGGAGATCTTCGGGAAGGAAAACAACTCGGTTTTGTTTCCGATTTTTGTGTATAATTAAAAGAAGATCAATAGTTTATTTATCATAAAAATTGTTTTAAGACTTGAATCTAAGCATAATATTATTTTATTACATATACCTGTGTTAAGAACAATAAATTTAAATGGTAAAATATGCGACGGCAATTTCGCGGGGCAGATAAACAGATAAACAGTTAATTTTAAAAGCGGATCAATTTAGCTTATGGTTTTAGTCTTCTGTACGTTCAATCAGATGGGCGATTGAATACTGTGGATGAAAACGAACACTTGTCCGATCTTACAACCCAGTTATCCTGCCTTCAAGGGGGAACGACGGGCTCTGCATTGGCCGGAAGCTTTTCATTGGAGGGAGTTCTTACGCTTTATGTCGGTACCGGGACCAACGTGATATCCTACCGACCGCACACCGGCGAATGTCAAGAAATAATATCCCAAAAACAGCTAGACGGTAGACAGTAATTTTCATTAAATTTTTTTCCATGAAATGTTAGTTTTTATATATGTAATATTATGTAGTAAACTCTATTGCATCTACATCGGTAGTTATATGCAGATTCACATTTTATTTGCAGTTATACACAGTTCATTTCAATAGGTTTACATTTAGAAAACCAAAACACGAAAAAATGACCAATTTTATAACTCTAGTTGAATTGTATCTGGCTGACGTCGAAAATTACTATGCAGGCATGAAGGAACCGAATAAAATTGTGTGGTTATGACGTGTTTTTTTTATAACAAATAAGAACGCAGAATTTTTTATAATTTTACTTTCTTACAAAATATAAAAAAATTAACCAAATTTAGCCATTAAAAAATTTGCATTTGGGTTCCAAATTACGAAATTTAATAAATAATTAAAAAATACGGGTTTTAATCTTTATTATTAAACAGTTTTTGTTAAAAATTTTTAATAGCTTGTTGCTAAACAGTCGATTCAATACTGAAGTTTTCGAAGTCAGCTAGATTTTATTTGCCTATAAAAAAAAAGTTCGTTACCCAGAGGATCAAGAGTTTTATATCGGTGTATATTCGGCAGTTTAATTCAGACTACTGCAAAATAAATCTTGAAAGAACGTTGTAAATTGTGTATTAACGTTAATTGATCTGTGTTAATCCAAAAAATAAATCTCACCTCTTAATTTCAATAAACATTTTTAAAATAACTTTTAATGTAACGAAAGTAAACAACCTTCGGCTTGTAAAAACTTGCATTTAACCTGTGTTATTTTTTTGCGCTCTAAAGTAAACGCAGAGAAAATCAATTCTGCTAAGGTAAATTTTGTGAATAAAGGTTTTTTTTATTGTTTTAATACAAAACAGTTTATTGACCTACAGAGATAGTATTGCAAGTACTTAACACACTTTTTAAAAAATTATCGCAGAGTAACCAATACGGTGAAAAATCTTCTTTTACAAATATCCGGTATATAAATTTACTGTTACTACAATAAAATAAGTCAAAACAACACACTAGTATATGTTATTGTGACTCTTTCGTGATTATATTAAAAAAATCAATTAAAAATTTTCTTTTTAGATTTGAAATTAGATGCTACTGCCATTCGAAGTTTGGCAGTGAGTCAAAATAAGCTCTACGTTTCCCTGCCATCTCAAACGGTGGAATACAATCTTTTTGAAAATGAATTTAATTTCCCAACATTGTTAAACGGAATTTTTGAAGTATTGACAATAAATCCACAGTTTCAACCGTTTCCTGGTATTTTGTTTTCGTTTTTTTTATATTGTAAACTGATGAGCTGATCTGAAAGGAATTTGTTTGATACTATGTTATTGGTATTTTCAGCTTTTTTGGTCTTTTTACTTTATTTTTCGTGATAGTTATTATGTATTTTTCAGACATTCTTTGCTACAATCTTACTTCACCTCCAACTGTTTTTTCCGTGTCTGCTATCAACAAATCCGGGGTTAGCATCGAAATATCGCCACCCTCCTTTCCGGACGTTTGTAAAAATGTATCGAAACCCCCCGTAACTTACGGAGCATACTACAGTCTTTCGGAAACCGGTCTGTACGAATTGGCGAAAATAAATCAGAACAGGAAATTCACCGTGACTCTCTCGCCTTACGAAATGTACCACGTAAAAGTAGCTTGGAGAAATAGGTTTTCAACCAGTCTGAAATCGCGTTCTAGTAAAACTGTCACAACAGGACTTGGATATCCTTCAGAACCGAGAAACGTTCAAGTAATTCTAAAATTTTCTTATCATTGTGAAAGAATTGCTGATAAAGCTATGCACAGATCGGCTTTGATATTTAGAAGTTTTAAAGCCAAATCTGTAAATAACTTAGTAAGAGCTTATAAAGCCTATGTCAGGCCAATTGTTGAGTATGGATGTGTTGTGTGGAACCCATATTTAAAAAAGATGTAGATTTAATTGAAAAAGTGCAAAAATCTTTTACCAGAAGAGTTTTTAAGTGCTGTGGTTTAAACTACTCCAATTATGACAATAGGTTAGCATTTTTAAAACTGGAAAAACTTTCTGAACGCAGGGCCAAAATGGATTTGTGTGAAATTTACAAAATTATTAATAACAAAACATGCCTTCAGTCAAATGATTTTTTCACCTTCAGTAATAATTCTACTAGAGGACACCCTTTAAAGCTTAAAATTGAAGAAAGTAGAATAAACGCCAGAAAATTTAGTTTCCCAAACCGAGCAATTCCCAATTGGAATAATTTAGACTCCTCTCAAGTTTCTGTAAAAACCGTTAAAAAATTTAGGAATGCAATTCAATCAGTTAATGTATAATTTTATTAATTTTGTTTGTGCTCAGTATTAGTGTTGATGTCTGTGCTAAGGCATCAACCTGCTGAGCCATTTTTTAGCAAAATAAATGTGTTTTTTTTTCTTACTTACTAATAAACCTGTGTTGCATTTGGATCGCTTATTTTATAATAAAATTATAAATAATCTAATAATAAAATATTATCTGTTTTTTTTAATCCTTTGATATTTTTCTTCTTCATATTTCTTTTTCTTTGTCTTTAAACCTATTTACAGTATTTAATCTATAACTTTATTATGTGTTTTTGTGTTTTTCTGTCTTTCCTTTTTTTCATGCAGTAACTTGCTGTGATCTAACAATTGTAGCACTTTGTGATTTTCTTTCCTTTTTTTGTGTTGAGTGTTTGCTAAAAATAAATGATTTGATTTGATTTGATTTGATTAATCACTAGGAGCGCCTTTCTTTTCTTTTTAAAGTGTAGTGTTTCTTTTTAATAATCTTTAAAAAATTGTACTGTTTGATGTTTACAATATACTACAGTTTAATAATAAGATAGCATATTTAACCTGTTCCCGTGATTGCCTTTTCCCTCATTAAAACCATAAAACTTTTGTATCACTGTGCGGTAAAACCTTTGTTTCACGAAGGTGGTGTCTTTGTCTGAACATTGTTGTGTAAACTTCACCGCAGTAAACTCTAGGTATATCATCTATTATAGTCTCTAGGTAGGACGGAATACACCATCCGTGACTAAAATTTGCATATTGCTACCAGTTTTAACCATTTCAGTTTCCTTGCTCACTGTGCATAACGCATAAAGTATTAGCGTAATGCACCACGCATAAACTATTATAAGATAAATCACGCACAAAATATTACGTACGACCTAGCTACGACCTTGGTCCCACGTTCAAAATTGCTAGATTTTTTGTGTACAGCGGTTTTTTGAAAATTAATTCATCGGTTGTTGTATTCTTAACTATTAAAACAATTTTGATTTTCAGGTTTTTCAATTAACACCGACTCAGGTCGCAGTTTACTGGATTTTACCATCCCATCCAGCTGGGGAAGTGTCAGATCTTCGATTTCAAATTCGGCAGTATCAAACGCGACGAAAACGACAACAGAATTCCGGTTCGTCTGATTCTCTTTTGTCGACAGGAAAAGAAATAACATGCATTGAAAACCCGTGCAACGCAAATGTGAACGTGACTGAAGGAACATTTCTGCTTATTTCTGTAAGATAAAAGTGAAATCTTCAAATTGAAGTTTCATCGTGTTTTTTTTATTTAAAAACACAGTTAGTTATTTTGAGTTCAAAATTCCCAAGTGTACTAAAATTTTTACGTTGCGTTAACTTATTTGCTTTTTAAGAAAAACTAATGCCATAATTTTTAATAAAAACAATCTGACTAAAAAAATTGACATTAGTAAGAACGTTTTTTTTTAAGAAAAAACATAGTCATTATTAAAAAGTCACATTATGGTTAAATTATATCCAGAAAGATGTTGTTAAAAGTAGCTTATTTTTAAGTCAAAATGATTAAAAAAGTTTTAAAAAAACTTTTTTTGCTAAAAAAAAATGGTTTTTAGGTGATTGCTAGGCACTCAGAATTCCAAAACGATGGTTCTGAAAGTAATAAAATAAAAATATTTCCCATGGAGCCTGCTGGTGTGATTACTTCCCGTGGAGGATCTACACATGAATCTTTAAGACTTATGTGGAATGACATTTCATCCAGTAATGTTGAAAATATCACAGTTCAATTTCGTAAGGTATAAACCTTATTTGTTTACCATATCTTAATTTAACTTCTTTTTCTATTTTGTTGTTTACAATTAAAATTAAAATATTTTTTTAATTTGCTTCCTTGTAAAAATTATCTAAAATGTTTTTAATTTATAATAATTTTAACTATACTTATTTCTTTAAAAAAGTTGTTTAAGGCTATTCATTTATTAAAACATAATTAAATTAATTTAAAAACAAAAATACCCAAGTGATGTGCATCTCTTGTAGCTGCGAATATGGAAACTGGCATACAAAATGCTTAAAAAATGGTTTGAGATTAGGTTTAGACCTTGGCTTAGACTTACAAGTAGTTTTTAGCGAGTTAAAATCTTTAGCTCCAAGATCTCCATAGCCGGTTCCAAGTTTCTAATTTTCGGCTCCATGTTACAGTTCTTATAGTGCGCTCTTCTCTTACGACTCTAAATCTATTTTTAGGATCAATTGTCATTAAATAATTTAAAAAAACGGACGGAAACGGTTAAAATCTAAATTTTAAAAGCTAAAACTAAACTTGTTATGCATTAATTTTATAAGTGGTGGTATAATGTTTTTGTTTCAGTTGTAGGTGATAAGTGACGCATCGTAGTTAAACCGCTCATCACGTAAGTATATGCACCACGATATTTACTGTAATTAAACGGTGATGTGCGGTTTTGTTTTAACTTCCGCACTTTATACCGACTATACTCACATGTTAGATGAAAATATAAGCGGTTTAACTACAATGTGTTTATAAAAAGCACTATAAATTAAATAAACGCTTCAACCCTCGGGGGTTTTTTCGTCTAATAAACGCTGCAAATCCGTAGAAGACATTTCGCCTCAGTGCTGCAGTGTGTGAAAGTCCATGCTGCCGATTAGCAGAAATGTTATAACAATTAGCAGCGGTAATGTGGAATCTCTTCTGCTGATATGTAGTCGAATGAATCCCAAAGGGTTAAAATAATTAATAATTTGTAATAAATCTAAAGTTAATTAAGAAAAAAAATAATGCTTATTAAAAAAAAATCGGTATCGTAAATAAATCTAAATATTTAATTGGAAAATGTTGGAAGTATTTTGTAAATAAAGATTAAATTTAGTTTAAAATTTAATTTAATTTAAATTTAAAATAAAATGAGTAAAATTTGTTTTTTTTCGAGATATTTTTCAGCTTCTAATTTATAACCTTGCATTTTACAGATGATAACAAAATTATGACAAACATTCCGTCAAAAGTACCACCAGGTACTAAATTAAAAAATATAAAATTTACTCCAGAAAATGTTTTTAACGCTCTTAAAAAACATAAAAACAAAAACCAGTCGTAATCCTGATAATGTCCCACAAACAGTCTTTAAGAATTAAGCAATTTCACTTGCTTCGCCTTTATCAACTGTTTTTGAAGTTTCTTTTAGAATTCATAAGCTCCCAAAAGCTTGGTTATTAGCTGAAGTACTTTCAATTTCTAAAAAAAGGGTGTCCCAGTGATGCAAATAATTATAGACCAATCTCACCCACTTGCATTGCATGTAAAGTAATGGAAAGCTGCATTTCAGAACAAATTATGGTGTACCTACAGAGGCTAAATCTAATATCTAAAGATCAGCCTGGGTTTTTAGTAGCACAATCAACTTGCTTTTTACTTTTAGAATCATATAATGATTGATCAACTGCTCTTGACAAAGGTTTAATTATTGACACAGTTTTTATAGATTTTAGTAAAGCCTTCGATTCAGTCTGTCAAAGCAAAATTCTTCAAAAACTCTCTTCATATGGCATAACTGGGGACTTGTTAGACTGGATACCTACGTTTCTACATAATTGACAACAGCGTGTAGTAATTGAAGATTATAACTCCTCTTAAAAAAATGTTTTTTCAGGAGTCCCGCAAGGCTCTGTACTTGGGCCTTTGCTCTTTCTACTTTTCATAAATGATGAGATTAAACATGTGTCTTGCAAACTGTTTGCTGATGATGTAAAACTTTTTCAAATTCGAAATAAAAGCGAAACAAAAAGATTGCTGCAGGCTGATCTAAATAATTTAGAATTGTGGGCTTGTAAGTGTCAGCTGACTATTGCTTAGAATAAATGTAGCGTAATATATATGGGCAACCAGAACCGTAAACTTCCATTAAAGCTAAGAAATAAATCACTCAGTTCTCAAAATGAAGCTAGCTTAGACATAGTAGTAACTTCAGATCTTAAACCAAGTGAACACTGTAACACTATTGCTAAAAAGCGCTTGCTATAATTGTTATGCTTTTCCGCTGTTTTGAAACAAAAAAATTAACAGCTTTTTTAACTGCGTTTAAATCATTTGCTAGGCCTATACTCGAATATTTGAGTCAAGTTTGGTGCCCTTATTTATTTAAAGACATTGATACAATTGAAAGAGTTCAGCATTATTTTACGCAAAAACTATTCCAAAAATGCGGTCTTTCATATGAGTTAAATTACAAACAAAGATTAAGATTTTTAAACTTAAATTCGCTAGAAGTAAGGAAAATAAAATTTTATATAGTGATGTGTTATAATATAATAAATAAAATTAACGAATTAAAATTTAAAGATTTTTATGAATGAGGAAATTTTCTGGGCAAAAACAACCATAACCTAAAATTGTGTTTAGCCCAAGCTAAAAAAGATGTTAAAATGTTTTCTTTTGGATCACATAGTTTGAAATACTGGAATTCGTTACCTCAACACGTGGTTCATGCCAAATCAGTTAAATTTTTTAAGAATTTCATTAATCGAGTAATCTTTGAAAATTTTACCAATTTTGATAGACACATTTATTAGTAACCTTTATGGCTCTTTGTGTTCTCTCCCTTCATACTTTTATATTATTATTTGGAAGTTTGATTATTTTACTATTTTATTATTTTCAATAGATTTTATTACATTTGCAAAGTTTTAATGTCCATTCCCACCGACTTATTGTAATATTAAATTAATACTGAATTTTAACAATGTGTAGTTTATTTGTTTTATGTTGTGTTGTGATACCTTGTTTTTTGTAAAAATTTGCTTTAATTTAGTTCTGCCTAATATCTTAGTATTGATAAAGATTTTCATTTCATTTCATTACTTAAAAATTAAGAGTATTTTAAGTTGGCGTTTTATAATTTTAACTTATATTAAAATAACGTTTTTAAATTAGAAGCCAATTATTTTTAAACCCATAACATTGAAGCCAACGCGAAATATATCAACCAGGACACTTTAAAAAAATTATTGGTGCATTAACTAAATATGTTTACACCGGTTTGTTCAATTAACATCTTTTAAGGTTTTGTTTTTATTAAAACCTAAAAAATAATAAGCTGTTAAGAGCCTCAAATCTTGAACTTTAGGAATAAACATAGAAAGTTTTAAGAAGCCTGTTTTTTTAAGAAATCTGACAGCACTTGGAAGAATTGGCTTCCTACGTTTAAACCCAACACAATGAAGGAAATAATCATAAAGGACTTGGAAACTAAAACAACATATATGGTCCGATATTATTCGTTATATATTATTGAATATTCTTACAATGGAATTTCTAAAACAACTTCTGCAAGCTATACCAGTGAAGTCGACTCTTATACCACCAGAGGTGATATCAAGTCGGTAGCTAGTAGCTTACAGAGGTTGTAAAAATTCATATTAAGAATATTAAATAATATATAACGAATAATATCGGACCATATATGTTGTTTTAGTTTCCAAGTCTTTTATGATTATTTCCTTCATTGTGTTGGGTTTAAACGTAAAAGCCAATTACTTCCAAGTGTAAATTTCTTAAAAACAGGCTTCTTAAAACTCTATGTTTATTCCTAAAGTTCAAGATTTGAGGCTCTTAACAGCTTATTATTTTTAGGTTTAATCAGAAAACAAAACCTAAAAGATGTTAATTGAACAAAACAGTATAAGAACATATTTAGTTAATGCACCAATAATTTTTTTAAATATTATCATTGGTATCCTTTCGCATTCACTTCAATGTTATGGGTTTAAAAATAATTGGCTTCTAATTTAAAAACGTTATTTTAATATAAGTTAAAATTAGAACACAACTTAAAATACTCTTAATTTTTAGTAATGAAATGAAATGAAAATCTTTATAAATACTAATTATTAGGCAGAACTAAATTAAAGCAAATTTTTACAAAAAACAATTATCACAACACAACATAAAACAAAAAAACTACACATTATTAAAATTCAGTATTAATTTAATATTACAATAATTCAGTGGGAATGGACATTAAAACTTCCCAAATGTAATAAAATCTACTGAAAATAATAAAACTGCCAAATAATAATATAAAAGTATGATAAAGAGAGAGAACACAAAGAGCCATAAAGGCTACTAATAAATGTGTCTATCAAAATTGGTAAAATTTTCAAAGTTTACTCTATTATTCAATTTTTTAAGAATTTTAACTGATTTGGCATGAACCACGTGTTGAGGTAACAAATTCTAGTATTTCAAACTATGTCAATTCGAAAGAAAACATTTAACAGTCTTTTTAGCTTGGGCTCAAATTACAATTTAGTTATGGTTGTTTTTTGCCAGAAAATTTCCTAGTTCATAAAAATCTTAAATTTTAATTCGTTAATTTATTTATTATATTATAACACATCACTATATAAAATTTTATTTCTTACTTATAACGAATTTAAGTTTAAAATACTTAATCTTTGTTTGTAATTTAACTCATATGAAAGACCGCATTTTTGGAATAGTTTTTGCGTAAAATAATGCTGAACTCTTTCAAATCTATCCCGAATTTCTTAAATAAATACGAGGCACCAAACTTGACTCGATATTTTAAAAATATAGCCTAAGCAAATGATTTAAACGCAGTTAAAAAAAGCTGTTATTTTTTTGTTTTTCGAAACAGCGGAAAACATAAACAATTATAGCAAGCGCTTTTTGATAGTGTTACAGTGTTCACTTTTGGTTTAAGATCTGAAGTTACTACTATGTCTAGCTGACTTCATTTTTGAGAACTGAGTGATTTATTTCTTAGCTTTAATGGAATTACGGTTATCATTTGCCATATATTACGCTACATTTATTCTAACAATCGTCAGCTGACCTTTACAAGCCCCACAACTTCTTAAATTATTTAAAACAGCCTGCAGCAATTGTTGCACTTTATTTTTCGAATTTGAAAGTTTACATTGGTGCACAAACAGTTTTTGCAAGACACCATGTTTAATCTCATCATTTTTATGAAAAGTCAAAAGAGCAAAGGCCCAAGTACAGAGCGCTTACAGAAACTATGAAACATTTTTTTTGAGGAGTTATAATCTTCAATTACTACACGCTGCTTGTTGTCAAACATAGGTAGTCAGTCTAACAAGTCCCCAGTATCCCGTATGAGGAAGAGAGTTTTTGGGAGAGAAGTTTGCTTTGACAGACTGAATGAAGGCTTACTTGAATCTATAAAAACTGTGTAGATAGGTTAAAACCTTTGTCAAGAGCAGTTGATCAATCATTATATGATTCTAAAAGTCAAAAGCAAGTTGATTGTGCTACTAAAAACCCAGGCTGATCTCTTAGATATTAGATTTAGCCTCTGTCATCACATAATTATTCTGAATGCAGCTTCATTACTTCTGATGCAGTGGGTGAGTTGGTCTATAATTATTTGCATAGCGCCTTTAGAAATTGAAAGTACTTCAGCTGATCATATGAATTCTAAAGAAACTTCAAAAACAGTTGATAAAGGCGAACAAGTGAAATTGCTTAATTACTAAACTGTTTGTGGGATATAAACTACAATCGTTTTTTGTTTTTATGTTTTTTCAGCATTTAAACATTTCTGGAGTAAATTTTATATTTTTTAATTTAGTACCCTGGTGGTACTTTTGACGGAATGTTTGTCATAATTTTGTTCTCACTGTAAAATGCAAGGTTATAATTAGAAGCTGAAAAATATCTCGAAAAAACAAATTTTACTCATTTTTATTTTTAAATTTGAATTAAATTAAATTTTAAACTAAATTTAA
>JASAMX010000183.1:0-10292 GCA_030248175.1 Microlaimidae sp. YZB2_3
TTGGTCGGGTCCCCGCTAGGGGGGGGGGTGACCTCGGGTGGAAGGCCAAAATTTTTTAGGGGGGGGTTTAGGGGGTCCGGACCCCCTGGCTTTTTAGGGGGGGTCTGAAATCTGGGTGTGAGATTTCAAATATAGGGGGGGTCATTGGGGTCCAATTTTCAGCAAAATTTTTTAAAATCAAGAATTTAAGTGTTTTTAGGTCTAATATTGAATTTTATGTATTAAAACAGCCTATTTAGGTCTAAAAAGTGTATTTAAACACTGTTTCTAGGCTTAAAAAACTGTGTTTTTGACAGTAATAAAAAAATATACTTCCAAATTGGTCGGGAGGGGGGAAGGGGGGGTCCAGCCTTCCAGGGGGGTAGTGTCTTAGACCGCTCTCGAGCTTTGGGGAGGGGGCCCCCTGGATTTTTTCTAGGGGGGGTCCAAAATTTTGGCTCTAGGGGAGGTGCACCCCTCTGTCCCCCCCCCCCAAAAACATCTATGCATATGGGGCTTTACGTCTGAAAATTTTTTTGCAGATTGCCCATACTTTCTTGACCTCAAAAATATATAATTTGTTAGTGTAACCTACCTGGGTCGGGTACCCCTAAGAGTGTTAAAGGAGGTCAATTTCACGATTTTTGCTAAAAATCTTTGTAAGGGGGACACATTATGCATATTTTGGCATCATGCTCAAAAACTGTTAGAGCCACAGACCGGGGGGATTTATGCGGAAATTTAAGTCCTACATTTTGGTGATAGTCCCAAAAAATCTTGATGCCCTAAGGCACTGCAATGGCTGACCCCTGAAAATAAAACTTTTGACAGAGCCCCTCTACATGGGCGAGTAATATATCATTTTAAAGCTCTCGGCGTGCTGATTTAAAAAATTTAAAAAAAATTTGTTCTAAATGGTTAGGTAACCAAAATACAGACCCCTTTGTACCCCCAAAATTAGTAAGAAGTGATTTTTTGTTTTTATTATTTATAAACCGTGTTTATATTCGTTTGAACGGAATCAGTTTGAAAGCAATCATGCATGTTTTTAAATATAAATAATTTACTAGCCAATATGAGCATAGTTTAACTAAGCTACTTTAAATACATTTAGAAAATCCTCAAATTATATATTTCGATAACAAATCACTATACTTAACAAATTTACTTTTTAAATATCAATTTCACCGAAATTGAATATAATAAAAACATTTAAGTATATTCACTTCAAATATATTAAAAATACAAATTTATTCAAGTTTTGACAACTGAAAAACCATTGGAAAATGTAGATTATGCCGGTTGGAACAATTTTTTAAATTATTTAATCTGATTTTTAATTGAAATTTAATTTAAAATCTTCTAATAATAACCATTTATAATACTTAAAATTGAAAGTAGTATATTACGGGGTATTACAGTTTTTAAAATTTTAAGCACGAAACACAAATCTATTTTTAAAGTTTAAAATTTTTTTAATTTGTTGTCTGCACAGCTTGCATATCTTTGTTCTCACATAAATACATTTTTTACTATTGTGGTTCCGACATGAGATCACCTTCGTGTATTTTAGAGGTTTGAAGAACGCGCTGTAAAATTAAGTTGAGTTAAGGAACCTTGTAATTAATTATGTGCTTTTTATAGAAGCCGGGACTTTACACTTGGCGCTTTGGAGACATCACGAGTTTTTTTGTTGTAAAATATTAGTTTACCGAAAGCAAAAACCATATGTTCAGTTATACGGCCGTCTTTTTGAGAAACACTGACATAGAATATAAATAAACCACTTGCAAACTTAGATAATTGTTTATTTTGAATGCAGACGCTACAAGGACGAAATTTAGTTTAAAATTATATGAAACGTTCCGCAAATTTTTTAATATAACATTTTTTCTTTAAACCTTACTAAACATTACCAATATAAAGAGTGGCAAGATGTTTTTCAAGCGACCACAAGGCATACAGGTCTAATAATTTCTTTAAGAGTTGAGCTATTTCCCGCGAAGGATTAGAATCGGTTAGGTATTCGTGGAACCACGCGATCACAGTGTTCTAGAAGCGTACAAATTTTTAAAATAGGTCATTTTAGTTTAACTAAATTAAAAACAAACTCAGTAAACAAAAAATATAGAAAAAATGAACTGTTGTAAATAGTACACGCATTGATTTCGAAAAGGGGGGGGTGGTTGCACTTCATACAAATTTTTCGAAAGGGGGGTTGTAAGAGGGTTGTACTACAAATTTTCAAAATACCGTAAAAAAGACATTAAAAAAGTGTATAATTTTTTGCGCTTCGTGCTAAGTGATTCTTTAGCTGTTATGTGCATTGTTTTTTTAAGTTAAGCTTAAACAATTTTAGGTTTAAAAAGGTATAACATTAAAAATCGTGCGAAAGCACGAAAAAATTTTCAAAAACTGTCTTTGAAATTTATTAGAAACATCACTTAAAAGTTGTAAAAAGGTATAGAAATGTCGAGCGCTGAGGGGAGCGAGGCGCGAGACTATTTTTAAAATTGTTTTTATAGAACCCCCACATTTTTACCTCAGCCAGCCCAAAAAAGTGGGAGGGTTACAACCCCCATAACCCCCCTCGCTACGCCCTTGATTGGTAGTATTTCTGAAATATCAACACAGCGGAAGGTTTCACAATAACGTAAGGCTCTCTTGTTTTTCTATCTTGTGAACAAAATTAAAATAAATTTGTTTTTATTAATTTATCGACCACAATAAAATAGAAAATTCAAGGTAATTCTCAGTTTCAGAAAGCTTATTTTACTACATAATATTATTCACTATCAAATATGTTTTTATCTCATATTAATGGTCTTAAATTTTTCGCAAAACCAAAAATAATATTGCTAAACTGTCGAAAAAAGTTTTAAAAAATTTTACCTCACAGTAAACAATCGCCAACGTGTGAGCGAGATTGACTTGGATTTTGTTTCGAGCAACGAATGGTTCTTTGTGTTTGTTCAACTCCTGTGTCATTTTTTCATAAGTTTTTGACAATAAATAGCAACAAAGCCATTTATACACCGACAAAACCGCTAAATTATAATAAAATAGCTAAATTTGACACAGTATATATGAAAAAAAAAATAGTTTGGCGCGCAAAGTTTTTTTGCGGGCTACATATATAAAAAAACAGATTCTTCTTTAACCCGTTCTGGTGACGGATATGACTGGCGAAACGTCCGGCCACAAGGTTTTCCACCGTGTGACATTAGTCACACGGCGGAGGTTTTTTTTTACTGTGGTCATGCGTAAATACTGCTGTGGTCAACATAACGTGCCATATGATAATAACCCGTAGGTTGAAAATCGACTGAAAATGAATATGTTTATGCATATAGGTGCACGATCTCTCCAAGCGTAGAAGGGGTAAATTTGGCATTCTTCAAGTATAACCCATTTAATTACATGGACTACTTTAGGTATAGACGAACTAACAGTTTAAATCCCTTATTTTTCAAGTACAATTAATTAAAATAAATAGTTTTTTTGATAAATCTTAAGAAAAACACGTAAACTTAAAAATTTTGTCAAGATAAAACTAATGAGCAACCTGAATCGTGGAGTGTAGACCTTAGTTTCCCTAAGCAGCCTAAGCAAAACCTTAAAATCAAACTAAAGTTTAAATTTGGCTTGATTTTTAGGTTTTGCTTAGGTTGCTTAGGGAAACTAGGGTCTACAGTTCACGATCAGGTCATTTATAAGTATTCTTACGATAATTTTCATGAAAAATAAGGGATTTAAACTGTTAATTCGTCTATACCTAAAGTAGTCCATGTAATTAAATGGGTTATACTTGAAGAATGCCGTAAATTTACGCTAGGTAAAGACCAAAAACCGGCTGATAATACCCCAGGGGTAATATCAAGAAGTGTTTCGGCGAGGGGGACCGTATCATTATAATAAAAGTAAAAATAGGGCGGGTATATATGCTTTATAAAAAAGTAAATGCGGGTATTTTAAAATCGCTAGTAGTTGAGAAAATGTTTTAAAACAATCAGACAGTAAATTTGGAGTGAAATAAAAATAATGCACTTGCAAACAAATATTTATCCCACTTAATAAATTTTTAGAAGAAAAGACAAACTTTCAAAACTTTTTAAAAGTTGGTAGCGAGGGTATCCTCTTCCCTAAAATTAAAAATGCGGTATAAGGGTTTATTTTTCGTTTGTTTGAAAAAAATAGCATGATATTACGAAATTCAAATGACCATTTTTGACAAATCTCTATAATTGTCTTGCCTACCAAAAGTAACAAACAAAATACAACGGCGTTGAATTTTATTTTAGGTTTTTCCTGGTGCGATTTAATTTTTAAAAAATACTCTTAAAAAATGTGTTTAAAAAACAAAATAAAACTAGGCTTACTCTTTGTCTTATCTTCATATATTGTTACTTTATTTTGCAAAATTACATTTATGTCTTGAACAAATGACATAGATTTCATTGGAGAACCAATCTTTTTGCCTAATAATGCAAATGAATACAAAAAAATTCACATCATAACAAATTCAAATAATCAAAAACCAATGCAGCAAACGATTATTAAAAAATAAGCTCCACGTCTCTTTTCTGAAAAACACAATTTTATTTTTTGATATACAGACGCGCGTCTTAAATGGGATTTTAGGATAACCGGTCAATCCTGCACCCGACACAGTCATTTACGGATTGGGATAGTTAAATGGAATTTACTCAAAATACCCGCAGTTGTATAAAAGTAAAACATATTATATTACCCACATTGAAATACAGATTCAGTAAACCCAAGAAAAAAGCGTTTATTAGTTTAAACTTGCTTTTTCCTTTTTAGAGGTTTATAATTCAACATACAAGAATTGTTTTAAGTTATATTCAGCTTTTGGCTGAAAACTTTTAACCCACTCCCCATCCATAGGTGGGCAGCCTCCCGGATTTTTTTTTTGGGGGGAGGGGGGTACACGATTACCAAACCTCCGAAATTGGAGGGCGGGGGGTGTCTCGAAAAATGTTTTGGGGTATACCTCAATTACCCCATTTTAAGCGTTTTTAGTACTGGGACCCCCCTCCCCCAAATTTTAGGGGGAGTGTCCGGGGTACCCCAAATTTTAGGGAGGGGGGGGGGGGGTGTCAGCTATAGTCGAGATTTTTAGGGGGGTATAACCCCCTGCCCGCCTATGCCCCCACCCCAAGGTGACACCTGGCGATTTTTTAGGTGATTGACTTTGTGGCTAACTCTTAGATTAGAGTTGTGAACCTCCAGCAAAATATTTACGGAAACGTTTTTTAATAAGAGTATGTTGTTAATGTTTTGCTGGGGGTTCATACACACGTATATAAGAGTCTGACATTAGAGAAATCGCAAAAAAACTATTTTAATACGAAATCGTACTTTTTTTCATTTCGCTCATTAAACCTAGCAAAGTATTCGAAGTTTGTTGAAGTAAAACATTATTATCGCCTTCATAAGTCAATGATGGATCGTTATCCCCTCTCAACTCTCCAAATCTAGAGCATTTGAGATATCTAAAAAAATAGAACCTGCTATTAATTATCATGGACTTTTGTTAAGTACGGATTATACTATTGTAGGTAAAATTAGTCGTAGCTGCGACTCTCGCCTTTCTTTATACTCCGATAATCACTCAGAATTGTTTTTCGTCCTCTAAATCGACTAATCAGCGTAATGGTAGAAGAAAACATGTATCGGCACGCTTCCAACTTTAGTTAAGATTGTAAAATCCGAAATGAGTTTGCAATTTCTAGAGTACGCATGCAAATTTACAGTACGCATGCTCCTTTTTTGCGCGTGGGGACCACTGGCCGGAAACCAGTTGAAATGATTAGCTTTACACTGCGCCATTTAAATAAACGGCAGCAAGTATTTTACGGCTGTGTTAAATGTCAACTTACCACTAAATAATTTTAACCAAATCGATTTTAAACGTATAACATAGCAAAATTTAAACAAAAATACAAGCGTTGATTACAAAATGCATACATATACAAAAGACTTCTTTACACTAAAACCAATTAAGGTAGAACACCACAGTTATGACGATTTTTACTAAAAGTTAGATATCAACTTAGATATTAATTTTTGTCTGACAAAAGTATAGTGCGATCGAAAGCTCAGATTATGATGTATCCAACGATAATAGTTTCATCGTTTTTGAATGTTCTATTTCGAGATATAGTTTGATGAATTTAAAGCTCAAAAAACAGTTTTTGACCATTTAAAAAATTTGATTCTCCCAGTTTTTCCTGCACTTTTATAGAAAGTTAACAAAAAATAGGGGGCAACTTTTAGATGTCGTTTGGAGTAAAACGTAATTCAAAATTTTAAGAAAATCAAAAAAATCTATGTTTTTGAAACAAAAATCAAATTAAAAAAATTCTGATTTAGTTTTTTAATCAAATACAATTCAAAGTATTGATTAAACTTGTGTCTAACTATTTCCAAACTTTCATTAAAATCTGAGCGAATCAAATTTTTTACTTTTCATTTAAATTTTTTTGATTTAACGCCGAGAAACTACGTTTTCGAACCGTTTGTTTAAAAGTATCTTCTAGGAGAGAGATCTCAAATGGGCCAGTAGCCGAGTGATTAGAGTGTCGGAGTCAGATCCTCGGAACTGTTGGTTCGAGTCTCGCGCAGGCAATATTTCAAACGTCGAAAAAAGTGTTTTTTATTCAAGATACGCTAAATGAAAAATCAAAACAAAAGAATATTTTTGGTAATGAATTTTATTATAATATAATGTATTTTTGACATGTATTTTATTGGTGTCATTTAATAATTGTGGACGATAACAATTTTTTAAGAAAAATGAATGTCAAAAATTGAATGAGCAGGTCAAATTACGTTAGTAAAAATTAATTAGAAAAGATCTGCCGTCAAAATCTAACTGTGGTGTTTTACCTTAATATAATCTAATATTAGCAATGATTCTTTTTTAAACTTTCATTTAGAACAGGTGAAATGATTTTTAATATAATAACAAACAAACAAAACATATAATAAATGTTAATTTTTCGGTTTTATTTTCTAACAAAACTTAAGCTTATGAAAGCGATGTTTACAAAAATATTAGTATGCAACAAGAAGTATGTGATTATTAATTTTAAAGAAAAAAATATATATATATCTCATGCTGGCCAAATAACGTTTCCCATCATCGTAATAATTTGTTTTTTGAAAAAAGGCGAAAATTAAACCACGCCTACGTTCTCAGCTACGAATATTTTACCAATACTTAAGTTTTTTTATCTATCGTAACAAAACTACGGGTCTTTGATTCTCCTGCAAAATATAAATTCGTAATGAAATAATTAATTTCTAATTAATTTTCTTTTAAGTAGAGAATTCACAACGA
This sequence comes from Microlaimidae sp. YZB2_3, assembly GCA_030248175.1. NCBI lineage: Eukaryota > Metazoa > Nematoda > Chromadorea > Desmodorida > Microlaimidae > Microlaimidae sp. YZB2_3. The sequence continues at coordinate 7,346 of JASAMX010000183.1, forward strand.
TATTGAACTAATTTAGAGTAAATATATATAACTTTTTTGTAATTTTTTTGTGTGTAAAGTAACTTATACACAAAATGGCTGAAAAAAAACGGAGTCCACGGACCACAAACACTTTTTTTTTGAAAAAAAAATCGGGACGCACTTACTACAAGCACACACTAAAGGCTGGTTCATACTTATGACAAAACGTCTTTTGGACAAAGTCCAAAGGGCAAAAGTCCCTAGGACTTTGTTCAAAGGACAAACACAGCTTTAAAACGTCCTTTGGACTTTGTCCTTTGGATTTTGTCCTAAGGACGTGTTCATACTTTTTGTTCTTTGGTTTTTCCCTTTGGATTTCAAGTAGTATTCATACTTCGTCCAAAGGAAAAAGTCCAAAGGAAATTTTGGTTTTTCTAAAATCGTCCTTTGGACTTTGTCCAAAGGACGTTTTGTCATAAGTATGAACCAGCCTTTAGAGTATCAACTGAAGCGTTGCGTTTCTTTGTTGTTTTTTTAGTTCTGAAGAAATGTTCTATGTGATGTGAGCGAATGAATTGATAAGTTTACATCGTTAAAATTAGCGAGCGCTTTTTAAATTCAAAAATCATAAAACACACAGCATAACAAAAAAACTAAGTAGGGTCAGGGTAACACTCCATACAGTGAACACTCTAGCGGTAAAGGTTGCCATCGTTATTAATGTTGGATGAAGAGTCTAAAACCAGTAGGGGTAAAATTTTCGCCCCTCCTGGCTTGTCTCAACGCCTGTCTTTTGCATAATTTGCATAGGGAAGATTAAGTTTTCAGGTTATGCAACAACAATAAGGGTTAGTAATGTCGACTATTTGCATGTGCCATTGAGCCACCAGGACCGTGCTGACCTTTGGGCAGCACCCAACAAGGCCTACGGGTACCACCCTGGTTGCTGGATTTTTTCTCATAGAAGTGAGTCCAGCTTGGCATGTGGCTTAGGAAAAAAGGTTGTTGTACGTACGGCCACACATGGCAGTTTTCCCATATTAGCAAACCAATGGACAAATACAGCTCTATTTTGTGATGAGTTTGTACCACTGACCTTGCAGGACCACCTATACTGCCCATGTACGACGTTAAATAGTAAGATCAATATAAGGCGATTTAAAAAATTCTTTAGACGAAGACCTCGGAATGAGTGAACACTCCATGCAGTGAACACTCTAGCGGTAAAGGTTGCCAACGTTATTAATGTTGGACGAAGAGTCTCAACCATAGGGGTGAAACTTTTTCGCCCCTCCTGGCTTGTCTTAGCGCCTGCCCTTTGCATAATCTGCATAGGAAAAATAAGTTTCAGGTAATGCAACAACAACAACGAGTATTTTGCATGTAAAAAATATACATGTTCTTCACAATTTTATATTCTTATACAATCGTTGTTACTCTAACACAATGAGCCAGATGCGTCGTAAAATACTCGTAACTGTGACTCTTTTTATATCTAAACACACAATTAATCTAAACAAAATGAGTCAGAGTCACGATGATTTTATACTGATTGTGACTCTTATGTCAGAGTAACGACGAAATGTAAATTGCGCTCACCCGTGACCGCCGCACGCTTCTCTGCACTCCTGAATGGCTCGCATACCAGTCCATGTGGCGAGGGGTTTGCTGGCACTGCTCAAACAATGAAATTCTTTTCCAAGATTCGCCTACATAAACATATATACGCTTTAAAATATTGAAATATATTTTGAGTTTATACTTTTAGCCTAAGATGTATTAAATTGATTTTTTGATTATAAGGTTTTTAACTTAAACTATAAATAACTTTAGTTATGCATTCTTTGTCCCATGCGCCGCACAAAAATTCCACTCCCTTAGGGAGATACAGCCGCTTGAATTTCAAATTTTCTTGCGAGTGCACGGGGTTTTTGTACAGACAATAAGTTATTAACTACATTATAATTCATCATAAGATCCCAAATATATTTTGTGCAATCAAAAATAAACACGCTATTTATCTATAAAATCAAAAACCTTAAAATAATAGATTGTTAGAAAACTTGCCAACTACTTTCAATATTTTAAACATAAAATGTTTTCTTGTAGTTTTAATTTATGTAAATTAGTGATGTTCCTACCCTTCAATATCATGCTTCGGAGCTCAGCCAATCAAAGCGGAGGAAGCTCCTGAGCTCCGCCCCTTAAACGAGCGATTTTAAGCTTATATAAACTTGAAACACAATTTAAATTACTTATCTACATTTTTTAAGCTAATTCTAGCGTTTTAAATAAGTTTTTTAAAAAAAATTAATTTACAAAAAATTTTCACAAAATAATCTATGGTATGACTTTTTAAATTACTTATAAAATTAGCACAAAGTAGGATGGAGCTCCGGAGCTCCGGTGGTTGCGTCCGGAGCTCTCTAGAAGCGAAGCATCTGGCTCCAGACTCCAACCTTCGGTAACATAGTATTAATGTAAATAAATTGTAAACTATACAGAGCTATTTTCGTAAGCACCACTGCAAGTTGCCGCAACTCTGGAGCATCTGCCTTATTTTAAATTTAATTTACCGGATGATAATATTATTATAGTTTATATTAGTTTGTTACAATTCAAATCACTTCCAATAAAAAAATTACCATTTCTTCATTATTTTCGCCACCCACCAAACGAATAGTGTACTCAAAAAATCGGTCCAGTAGCTGGTCTGAAAATTTCATTAACACTACAGCTGCCGCCAAATATGGTATTAAACGATATTGCTAAAATGTATTGATTCCAGTCTAAATATGTATTGATTTAAAAGGTAATCCAAAACAAAATTTGTTGCAAAATAGAAAAGCAAAATTTTAATGTTTTTTCGATCTTCAGGCAAATAAAATCTAGCTGACATCAATAATTGCAGTATTAACTCGACTATTTAACAACAAAAATATTCAAACAATTTTACAAAAAAGGGCTTAATAATAAAGATCAATAC
>JASAMX010000185.1:0-16819 GCA_030248175.1 Microlaimidae sp. YZB2_3
CCTTGAACCCCTGACCCCCCCCCCTAAGGCCCATTTTGACCACCCCCCCCCCCCACCAGACAATCCCCAAAAAATGCTCTTAAAAAATGGTCAAATTTCGTCAAAAAATTGTCAATTTTGGTCAAAAAAAAAATGGTACCCGGGGTGTGACCACCCCCCCTGCTTTTTTTCAAAAAAAACACCCCGGGGTGTGACCCCCCTGGTGGTCATAAACCTCCACACCCCGGGGTGTGACGGCCAAACCCCCCCTGAGCCGTCGAAGGTCGGTGACCTATGACCCCCATAGCTTCCCCGATCGTTCTCACCTATGCGTAGGGTAGGGTCCACCCTTAGCCTCGAAATTTTGAACCCCCCTAGAAATAATTTAAAGGGCCCCCCTCCCCCCCCAAAATTTTAAAATTTTGAAACCCGACTCCCTCGGGAATTCTAAATCGACCCCCTCCCTGACTCCTAACCGCCCCCCCCCCTCAGGGGTTAAAACGGGGAGGCAATTGCCAACTGGGGGCACGGGGGGCAATTTTTTTGAAACGGGAGGGCAATAAAACAGGGGGGAAGCAAGCAGGAGGAAAGAAAAAAAAGAGAAAAAAGGAGAAAAAAAAAGAAAAAAAGAGAAAAAAGAAGGGAAAAGGGAAAAAAAGAGACAAAAAAAGCGAAAATAAGGTAAAAATAGGTCTAAAATGGCTTAAAATACATTGAAATATGCTAAAAACTGCAAAAATTTGCAATGATGACGTCATCATAGGTCAAAAATGGCGTCATAATTGTAGGGTACTTTTTCATTTTTTGGCGGGGGGGGGGGGGAGGGGGGGGCAAATCTTCCAATAAAACGAGGGGGGGCATTTCCAGACCGTGCACAGGTCTGCCCTCCCTCTTCCAAGCCAAATTTTAGATATGAATTTAGGTCAAAATTTACTGTCACAAACACGGTATTGTAGTAAAAAACACTATTTTTGTACTCTAGCCTAATTTTAGTATATAAAATTTTATATTAGTGCTAAAAAACTTAAATAAATGATTTATTGTGACTTTGTTTGGAAACCCGACTACCTCTGACCACCTCTGGACAGGGACGTAGCCAGAGTTTCATTTTGGGGGGGGGGCGGATTTTAGTACAAAAAAAAATTTCGGGGGGGCCCCCCTTAATTTTTGAAAACGTTAAAAAAGCAGGGATAAACGTAGATAAAGCTGTATAATACACTGTTTTTGGCCTAATAACCTATTATCTAATGTTTTTAGCGGTAAAAACATGTTTTCTTAGTTAAAAATTACATAAGCACACATTGGCAGAGCCTGGATTTCACAAAAAAAGGAATTTAGAGACGTTAGTTTCAGACCCCTTGGTTAAACCCACATTGTAAACCAAAGCACATGAGCAGCATCTCGGCTCCATGTTTTCTAGGGTACCTACCTATATGAAAAAAATCCGAGCCAATGCTATTGGCGGCAGGAAAATTTAGGAGGGGGGAGGTACATAAATCAACCAATATGATTGTTTGTTTTGCTTTCTGTGTAGTACTTATTACTTATAAAAATTATTATTGTACTAACTTTGAAATAACATTAGCACCAGGCAACATAAATAACGAGATATATATGTATGTATACTATAGAAAGTGATCGCTGAGCGAAGCGAAGCGGAGCAAATTTTTGGTTTTTGGGGTCCGTTGGGGTACTAAAATTATTTTAAATTTTGGGGCCGAGCGATTAGCGAGGCGCTAGAAAATTTTGAATTTTTAGCCTCTGAAAACCCCCAAATTTTAGTATCTGGCGACTATTTCGGGGGGGGGGGGCGCCCGCCCCCGCCCAACCACTATCCTTATTTTTCCTCCTGTCCGACCGTTTCGGAGGGGGCGGCCGCCCCCCCCCCCCGGGGGACGGGGTACTCAAATTATTTTAAATTTTGGCGCCGAGCGATTAGCGAGGCGCTAGAAAATTTTGAATTTTTAGCCTCTGAAAACCCCCAAATTTCAGTATCTGGCGACCATTTCGGGGAGGGGGAGGCGGCCGCCCCCCCCCGCCCAACAACTATCCTTATTTTTCCTCCTGTCCGACCGTTTCGGGGGGGGGGGCGGCCGCCCCCCAGCCCCCCCTGGCTACGTCCCTGCCTCTGGATTTCAAATTTGGTCTACACTGGGTCGACCCCCCCTAAAAAGCTAGAGTAGGATTCCCATACGCGTCCCAAAATTCGATTTGACCGACCCTAAAGTAAAATCCACTTATAAGACATCTTTATACCCTAAATAGGACCGGTAGACTTTATTTTTGTGGTTATTTTTGAGATTTGAGCTTTTCATTAAGAGTTATGAGCCGATTTATACCCCAAAATGACCTTTTTTGAAATGTATAATTTATGTTATATTAAAGAAATTTTTTTATTAAGCCTTTAATCAAACTAATATTATTTTTTTGTATTAGCAATTGTCTGGGAGTTATAAGTACCTATACTTTTATTTTTTTGATGGCAGCTACCAATTTTTTATAACAACAGCTTAAATACCCACCAAAGTTTAGTTCTGAAAAAAAAAACTCGCATTCATCAAAAACAACTTATTTTAATAAACATCGATCAGACCTGTAAACGGTCTGGAAATGCCCCCCCGTTTTATTGGAGAATTTGCCCCCCCCGCCAAAAAATTAAAAAGTACCCTAAAATTGTGACGCCATTTTTGACCTATGATGACGCCATCATCGCAAATTTTTGTGCAGTTTTTAGCCTATTTCAATGTATTTTAAGCCATTTCAGACCTTTTTTTACCTTATTTTCGCTTTTTTTTATCCCTTTTTTCTCTTTTCCCTTCTTTTTTTCTCCTTTTTTTCTTTCCCCCCTGCTTGCCCCCCGTTTTATTGCCCCCCCCGTTTCAAAAAAGTTGCCCCCCGTGCCTCCCCCGTTTTATTGCCTCTCTGTTTAAACCCCGGGGGGCAGTGCACAGGTCTGATCAATTACATTTTAATTTTTTTGTTTTTTTAGGTTTTGCTTAGGAATAATAAGTCAGAAAAAAATGAGTTTAAATCCGCGTTTAAAGCCAAACAAATTTTGTTGTCCATGTTTTTGGTGGTCCATGTCACTTTCAAAATTTTAGTTTTTTTTTCTACTTTTTTTCCGTTCTTTAGACTTCTACCATTGTTAATAAAAGAATATAAACAGAGAGAAGAAAAACAGAGGGCCCACCCCACGAACCCCCCCCCCCAGGGGGGGACGGGGGGGGGGTCAGATTTTAAATTCTAGAGGGGGGTCAGGGGTAAAAAATTCGGAAATTTGGGGGGAGGGGGCCCCCTAGATTTTCGTCTAGAGGGGGCCCCAAAATTTCGAGGCTAGGGGGGGTGGACTCCACCCTGCCGCCCCCCCCCTTTCTCGCCTATGAGAGAATCGTACCAAAAGCTAGTGGGTGGGTACGGTACGGACCCGGACCCCCTAGACCCCCCTCCTAGCTTTCAAAGCGACATTTACCCGGGGTAGCCACTCCCTACCTTGCCGGTCCATGCTCACGTATGTATGGTTGTAATTGTGATAAAAAAACGTTTGTTAATTTTCTGAAGCTAAAGTCAGTCTGCAGTGCAAATGTTAGCAACAATTTTGAAATTTTATATATTTGTCTGGTGACCGCAACTAACCTGGTGATTGTCGGTTGTCAAAGTTGTTCTCCCACTCTTCATAATACACGACTTGTGAATAAGGTCTTTGAGTTTAAGCTTAATTTATTTTTTTTAATCAATTTTTTGCAGGTGTTAAAAATTCGGTGCAAGCAGCCAATAAAACAAATTCTTTTCACCAAATTTGAACGCGGTTGACTGACTGCATAAATAATAAATTGGTTTCAAAAACAATCCATCGCCTGATAACTTTCATATTTATCAGCTGCCACCATGTTGTTGTCAGTAATTCTGGGACTTTTTCTGACTCTGGGAGCGTATGGAAGCGACGTTCTAGATTTTAAAGACGACACATTTGATGATGAAGTCAGGCAGCATGACATTGTCCTTGTTGAATTTTTTGCTCCATGGTAAGTTTTTTGAATGTACCCACCAAAAATAGGTTATTTTTGAGCATAAATAGGGTCATAATAACTCCTTACGTAAGGTTTAAATCATAAAAATAATTTCAAAATTGAGGTCTAAACAGGGACGTATCCAGAGTTTCATTTTGGGGGGGGGGGGCGGATTGTAGTACAAAAAAAATTTCGGGGGGGGGGGGTGGCTCCGCCGAGTCCGCCCCCCCCCCCCCAAATTTTTTTTGGGGGGAGGGGGCGGAGCTCCCCCTTAATTTTTGAAAACGTTAAAAAAGCAGGGATAAACGTGGATAAAGTTGTATAATACAGTGTTTTTGGCGTAATAACCTATTATCTAATGTTTTTAGCGGTGAAAACATGTTTTCTTAGTTAAAAAAATTATACATTAATTAGCACACATTGGCAGAGCCTGGATTTCACAGAAAAGGAATTTAGAGACATTTTCTTAGCTTCCTTCCATTGTAAACCAAAGCAAATGGGCAGCATCTCGACTCCATGTTTTTTAGGGTACCTACCTACCTATATGAAAAAAATCCGAGCCAATGCTATTGGCGGCTGGAAAAATTAGGAGGGGGGAGGTACATAAATCAACCAATATGATTGTTTGTTTTGATTTCTGTGTAGTACTTATAATTTATAAAATATATTTTACTAACTTTGAAATAACATTAGCATTAGGCAAGATAATATATGTATGTATACTATAGAAAGTGACCGCTGAGCGAAGCGAAGCAGAAAAAATTTTTGGTTTTTGGGGGTCAATTAAGGTACTAAAATTATTTTATAGTTTGGCGCCGAGCGATTAGCGAGGCGCTAGAAAATTTTGAATTTTTAGCCTCTGAAAACCCCCCAAATTTTACTATCTGGCGACCATTTCAGGGGGGGGGTGGCCGCCCCCCCCGCCCAACCACTATCCTTATTTTTCCCCTGTCCGACCGTTTCGGGGGGGAGAGGAGCGGCCGCCCCCCGCCCCCCTGGTTACGTCCCTAGGTCTAAATGTCAGATTTAAGGTATAAAAATGTTTTATATGTGTATTGTACGGTATAAGTTCCATACGTCTACCAAAATTCGGTTTGACCGATTCAAAAGTAAGGTACAGGTACTACTAAAAACGTGTACCAAAAATCAATTAAAAATTTCCACGCTACAAATACTAAATAAAAACATGTTTATAAGTCAATTTTGACCTGAAGATCTCGTTTTTAAACTTTAAAAAATTATTGAAACACGATTTTTGATAATATGGGGTAAAATATTGGCAAAAAATGACAATATTTTGGGTACACAATTTTTACTGTTAAGAAAAAATTTTAATTAACCGCTAAATTAAAATAAAAACTTTGTTTTAACATTTTGTCCTGAGAATCTAAAAATTTACAAAAAAATTATAAATTCAATAGTCACATCCACATGGACCACCAAAAATATGGTCAACAAATTTGTTTTTGTTTAAAAAGCTAATTTAAGCTTATTTTTAAACAGATTTATTCTTTCTAAGCCTAAGTGGTGCACCTATGGGACTCTTACCATTTTAAATATTTATATAAGCTTAAAAACGTAACGACCGAATAAAGCCTGGTAGGTAATTAAAATAATGAACAAGAGAGTGAGTGGACGCAAAATGCATGCCTCTCCTCTTTATTAGTGGCTGTGCCCCCCCTCGCCCTCCTGCTCAAAAATAAAAAAAACTTAAAAATATTTGTCATTATTTATCTATTTTTGCCAACTTTCACTTTTTGTCTTTTTTTCTTAATTGTGTTTTTAGCCTTTTTTGCATATCCCCTGTTTGAAAAAAATGCACTGTACCCCCAAGCATGGGATTTACTCACCCTCCGTTTCAGAAATCCTCCCTCCGTCCCTCCCTCCCTCATCTAGGAAACAGTGCAAGCATAGGTGGGCAGGGGGGGAGTTGGGAGGGGGTTATAACCCCTCCAAAATCCCAATTATAGCCAACACCCATACATGGGCACGGGGGGGAAGGGGGTTGGGGGGGTTAACCCCCCCAAATTCTGAGAAGTGGGGTTTAACCCCCCCCCCCACTCAGAAGTGGGGGGGGGGCGAAAAAGTTAACCCCCCCCCAATTTTGGAAAAATGAAGAAAAAAAATGTCTTTAAAATGACTTTTAACTGCCTCCAAACTTAAGTTTTGAGGTCAAAATGAATGTTTTAAGCAGTAAAAAGCTCAAAAATGCAATAAAGATTTTTGACCTAAAATTAGTGTTTTTGACCTATTCTTTAAAATCGATAAACGATATGGGTAAAATGCACTCCAGAAAAAAACGATATGGGTATTTTGCGGATTTTAACCCCCCCCTAAACCCCCCCCACCAACTTGCCCATGTATGCCAACACCCCCCTAAAATTGGGGGTACCCCGGACATCCCTCCTTAATTTTGGGGGGTCCCAGTATTAAAAACGCTAAAAATGGAGTATTAGAGGTATACCCCCAAAAAATTTTGGGACACCCCCCCCCAAATTTCGGAGGTTGGGTAAACCCCCCAAAATCCGGGAGGCTGCCCACCTATAAGTGCAAGGTCTGAGGTATTCTTATTGTTATTACCTACATATTGTTTAAGCCAAAGCTTTTATATAGGTATTTCAACAAATATAAAATTTGCGCACAAAGTTGGTGTTGTAAACATTATTACAAACAATTTTTATAGTTTTTAAAGTTTAAACCAAAAACAATCCCAATCCATCATTAAATAAAAATTTATTATGCTAAAATTTTGCTTGAGTAGGAATTGGTTTTGATAGTGATGGAACCGTAGTGATGCTTAAATAACATGAAATTTGTGTGAAATATAATAAATCGTCATAGCCTTAGCCAGGGGGAGGGAAAACGTGAAACGTTCCCAGCCCTGTGCACGGTCTGGAAATGTCCCCGTTTTATTGGAGAATTCCCCCCCCCCGTTTGATTCCCCCCCCCGCCCAAAAACGAAGAAGTACCAAAAATTATGGTGCCATTTTTGACCTATAATGACGCCATCATCGCAAAAAATTTTGCAGTTCTTATCATATTTCAATGCATTTTAAGCCATTTTAGACCTATTTTCCTCTTATTTTCACTTTTGTGTCCCTTTTTCTTTTTTACCTTCTTTTTTTCTCTTTTTTTTCCTTTTTTTTTTCTTTTTTTTCTTCTGCTTGCCCCCCGTTTTATTGCACCTCCCATTTCAATAAAGTTGGCCCTCCATGCCCACCCTTTTGGAATTGCCCCCCTAATAAAATTCCGTAGGGGAGAGGCAGTGTAGTTCCTCCATGTCGTTTTCTAACAAAGCACTGGATTTGGATAGAATGCATTTTTTAACAAATAAGCCTTGCCTTGGATAGCAGCCATTCTTGGCCGAATGACCCGCAGTTTCCTCTGTCGGGAAATCCTAAACAACGGCCATGATCGTCAGATTTATTATATTGCACACGTTACAAATTTAATTATTAGCACTTTATATTCATTAGGTTACTGATTTTTTTTGTCATTTAGGTTTTTATAATGATCTAACCGCGTCTTCAATTTAAAATATTTCCTTTTCTCTAATGTCCCACTCCCACCCATTTTTAAAATGTCCCCGCCTTCCCTGGTTTTATCCCCAAAGGGTAGAATGACACAGAATGCTGGCCAGGGTGCACGCACACGTGTAATAAAATTTAATTTGACTTGTGATTTCCCAAAATCATATCAGAAAAGAAAAGGCTCCTACTGGTTTAATTGCTAAATTGAATAATATTATCATAAGATAAGATAGTTAATATAAGGACTATATCAAAGTTTTTTCAGAAGTGTATAATAAAATACCGCGGGTGATCCCTGGTGCAAAATATTTTTCGAGAGGGGGTCAGGGGGAGTCCCAAAATTTGAATAAACTTGGACTAGACAGACCGTATGACCAGACCAGTTGACATTTCTTTCTTAAATTCTCTGTAATAGGTGCGGACATTGCAAACGATTAGCACCGGAGTATGAAAAAGCAGCTACAAAACTAAAGGATAATGATCCCCCAGTTGCTCTTGCCAAAGTAAGTGCACGTTTTAGTTTCGTGTGAATAGATTTCAACTGCTATTAATATTATTTACTTCCGAATATTTTGTAATAAATTATTGTATTGTGTTAATGAACATTAAGAAACCTGCCGTAACACTTTATAAATTATTTAAAATATAAAAAACTAGTTAAGTAAAGTACCTGCCTATAAAGTTAAAGATTGCATTTTTTTGCGATTTTCTGCTTAAAATGCGGTTGCTAGGGGAGGACCCTCACCTGCATACATGGTAGGTACGGAAGGTTGGTAGGTTCAAGCGGTTAACCCTCGAAATTCTGAGAAAAAAAGTTTATTCCCCTTTTCCGTTTAAAGTGGAAAAAAGAGGTTAGGTATCCCGCAATTTACAAAAAAAAACGAAGAAAAATGTTTTTAAAATGGATTTAAACTAAGTTTTGAGGTCAAAATAAAAAGCTTAAAAAATGCAATAAAAAAGGTTTTAATCTAAATTTACCATTTCCCCCTATTTTAAAAATAAAATCCGTTATTTTTGGCCAGTTTTGGTAAAAGCCGCCCTAGAAAATAAAAACGATAGAGTTAAAATGCTTTGCAGGAATTTTACTCCCTCGCTCATGAATCCGGGTTAAACCCCCCGCGTTCGTCGGATTTTAACCATTCGTCCCCAATCTGGTTTTCCACTCCGGTGCCAACTTGTCCTTGTGGAAGTTAACCCCCAACACCCTTTCCCTATCTGTGCCCATGTATGCCTTTTTGCGAATTTGTCGGTATATAAATTGTTTGGTTTAGGTCGATTGTACTTCTGATAAAGCGACCTGTGATAAGTATAGCGTAAGCGGGTTTCCAACGCTCAAAATATTTCGCCATGGCGAACTCAGTGGGGATTACGAAGGGCCAAGAGAAGCTGACGGTATTGTCAAATATATGAGAGGTCAAGTCGGTCCCAGCTCAAAGGAGCTGAAGAATTTGGCAGACTTGGAAAAATTCTTATCCAACGAAGATTACGGAGTAATTGGTAAGCTTGTTTATTATTTTATTCTTATTACTCAGTGACTTCAAATTCTTATGCGCCGGTATAGTTGTGTTTGGCGATGCCACTTAGATAACATAGATATACATATAATTTCTTTTTTATACATTTTTTTTAGTTTTTACGTTCTAATTTTTGTTGAAGTAGGGAGGTTTACGTTTAGTCATGCTAGCCGATTTATTATTGTCCAAAACGAAAGTGTAAAATGTCACATTTGGTGCATACGGATAAACAGTTTCTATAACACAAGTAAATTGGCTCAAAGTAAAAAACAAGATAAAAATTCGAGAAAAAGATTTTGAAGCATATAATGGTTTTTTGAGTGCATTTTTTTACTCCTATCTACTTTTGGTTTTGAAGAAAAAATAGTTTAAAAACCATACATGGAAAGTTGGTCCGCGGATAAAGTGGGGCCTTTGATTTACACCCGAATTTGGGGAGAGGGGGGAGTCTTAAATCTATTTCGTTTAAAATGTATTTTAGACTTATGGTTTTTCAATTTCATAACAAGAATAACTAAAAAAAGCAAAATTTTGATCAAAAAGCACATTGTATCGCAGTTTTTAGCTTTTTATTTCTCAAATTTCCGTTTAGATTAAGAATTTTTAGAAAAATTTTTTTATTAAATTTTCTGAAATGAGTGGTAAACCGAAATTGAGGTAAAGTCAGAATTTGAAAGGTTAAACCCCCCAAACTTTAAGAAATTTTGGGAGGGGGTGATGCTGCTGAGATTTTTATCTCCAAGTTTTTAAGGTTAGAGTTAGGTTGATGGAACCCTCCTACCCCCCTCCCCCTGCCCGTGCCGCGTATGTGGTAGAAGAACAGACTGTGAAATATTCGTTTTTTAGGTTTTTTTGACGCAGAAACAAAGCTTAAGGATTCCTATCAAAAAGTTGCGGATACTGAACGGGATAGATTTCGCTTTGCTCATACAACAGCCAAAGAAATTACTGATAAATATGGTTTTACCGAGTAAATAAGTTTTTAAAAAAATAAAATAGTAACACAGACTTGTGCACGGCCTGGAAATGCCCCCGCTTTATTGGAGAATTTGTCACCCTCCCCCCTCGCCCAAAAATAAAGTGCCCAAAAATTATGGCGCCATTTTTGACCTATTGTAATTTAATTTTAATTTAACTTTAATTTCGCTTTTTTTGTTCCGTTTTCCCCTTTTTCCTTCTGTTTTCCCTCTTTTTTCCTCCTTTTTTCTCTTTGTTTTCTTTCTCCCCTGCTTGCCCCCCCCTGTTTCAAAAAAGTTGCGCCCCCGCCGTGCCCTCCCATTTTAGAATTCCCCTCAATAAAACCCCGAGGGGACAGTTAACAGGTGTGGTAACAATCATAGATGTTTTTTTGGGAGGGAGACAGAGGGTGCAACCCCCTAGAGCCAACATTTCGGACCCACCCCTAGAAAAAATCCAGAGCTCTCCCCCAAAGCTCGAGAGCGGTTTGGCTTGAACCCCCCTAGCAAGGCTGACCCCTCTCCCCCTCGCTCCAGACCAATTTAAAAGTATATTTTGTCAAAAATACGGTTTTTTAGTTAAAAACTTTTTAGGCCTAAATAGGATGTTTTAGTTATATAAAATTCAATATTAGACATAAAAACACCTAAATTATTGATTTAAAAAAAGTTTGTTAAAAAATCGGACCCCCCCTAAATTTGAAATCTCGCACTCGGGGTCGACCCCCCTCCCTAAAAAACAGGAGTGGACCCCCCTAAAAAATTTTGGCCTTCCACCCGGAGGTGGACCCCTCTAGCGGACCTGACCAAAAACAATGGTAACAATTTCAGCTATTTTTTATATGAAGTTTTTATAAAGTCCCAAAATGGCAAAACTAATGCTTTGATTAATTTTTTAGGAGCGGAGATTAAAACAAATTTAATAAAAAAAACTTTGTTGATAATTTAATTTTCAATGATTTTTTTATTTTTTAATGTTTCTTAAAGCCTTCAAAACCAACTTGCGCAAAGATTGAATGAATGAAATATCAAATCTCAGGCTACGCTTTAGCGTTGAGCTAATGATGATAGCAAAATAAAAGCAATTCAAATAACGACAAAAGCATTACGCTAATTTGAATATGGCTAATTGGCAAATCGCTAGAAATATGGGTAAAAGAATTGTCTTCTTCTTCTGTAAGAAGAAGAATTGTCTCGCTTTATACATCGATAATTTTTATTTTTGGTTTTTTATATGGAAGTAAAAATGGGAGGTCAAAGTGGGCTGGCCAATTAATTTTTGTAAATTTATCTCCTAAAGAAATCTAAGAAAAAATTCCACCAATTATTTTCACTCTCGTGTGTGGTCTGGTATTCTCAAAATGAATCGTAGCTTTTCAGTTTTTCGTATAATTTTAGCGTTTAATTTTGCATGAGTAAATAGTTTTGTGCACTTTTACGCCATAATAATATAACCTTCAAAGACCTAGCCAGGGGAAGGGATTGTATGTAGCAGAAGACTATTTTTTTTGAATTTTTTTCCTGACGACAACTGCAGAATTTACCTTTTAAAACCTAAAAATTTTTTGATATATTTTTTAATATTGCAAACAAAACCCATCATAGAAAATAATTAAGTTCTAAATTCTGTAAGGTCATATTAACAGCAACTCCCATTTTAAATGATATATCGGGATTACAACACAAACAAACAAATCGTCGTTCGTATGACACAATGAGTCCATGAAAAAAAATTCTAAAATTTTTTTCTTTAATTTTTGGTCCTCCTAGAATTATGAGCTTCTTTTGACAAAAGGAGTCGCTTCAGAAAAAATTGTAAATACTACAAACCGATAATTCTAATTTGAGTCAAAGTTTTATTCATTGGTCACAAAATGAATAAAAAAAATTGGACTTGTTTTTTAGGATACGACAAAATGAGTCGTTAAGTTTGGACTCATTTTTCTTATTAAATATTATGAGTCCAATAGGGTTTGACTCATTTTTGAGTTTATAAGGACTCATTTTTACTCTGTATAAAAATACTAACTTAAAGATTTGAAATGTGATTTGGATGCTTTAACCTGATTTGGACGCCAAAATAGGCATTTCAATTTGTTTTTGCTTAAAATCCTTTTTGTACGTTTGATTAATAAGTTCAAAACTAAACATAATTAATAACATTTTATTTTATTTTATTGTTCATATTTTAAAATTGCTAAAAGTCATTATCACTTTGTATTTACAAATTTTTAATCTAAAAGGCCCTTTTTATCATATTTTGGAAATCTAAGCAGCCCTACAAGCATAGATGAACAGGGGGTGGGTAGGGTGGGCCGTGGGGTCCACCTCACCTGACCCCCGTCTAGGTTTCACAATGTTCCACCCCGGATCGACCCCCTTAGAAAGCTAAGGGGGTTCGACCCCCCCTAGGAGGACCCCCTCTAGATTTTGAAATTTCATTTACCCGGGATAAACACCCGCTCCCCTAAACACCCCTCCCCTTAGACGGGGGGGGTGTTTACCCTGGGTTCAACTATGTCTACAAGCTGTTTTGACCGGCTAGCCAGCGCAGCTAAGGCAGGGCGTGCAGTGGTTTCTTTTACTAAACACAGAGTTTGTGGGGGGGGTCCAACAAGTATGATCAACAAACTTAAAATCTAGAGTTGAAAGTGATCTTAAGAGAGATATCTTAAGCGCATGGGTAGGCGGTGGGGGGAGGGTTACCCCCCAAAAAGGTCAAAACGGCTGATCCCCCCTAAAATTTGAGGGTACCCCACCAGCCCGGACATTAGATGGGCAGAAGGGGGGAGAGGGTTTGGGGATTTATACCCCCAAAAATGTTAAAACTTGCCGGCACCCCCCTAAAAATTTGGGAGGTTTGAGTACTAAAAGTGCTAAAAATAGGTACCGGTATTTGAAATAATGCTACAAGACTTTGGGAACCCCCCTCCTCCAAATTTTAGGGGTTGGGTATACCCCGCTCCCATAATCCAGACCCCCCCCCCCCAACACCCGGGGGGGAACCCCCCAAGGGGGGGGGCCAACCACACACACCCCCCACCACGAAAAAAAAAAACAAAAAGCCCTCAACTCAAACACACAAACGCACAAACACCCCCCCCCCTCCCCCCACCCCCCCCCCCCCCAAGCTTCCCACCTATGTTCCCCTCCCCCAAAATTTTGAGAGTCCCCGTACTATAAGCGCTAAAAATGGGGTATTTGAGAAATGCCCAAAAAAATTTTGGGACACTCTCTCCCAAATTTGAGGCATTGGGTATACCTCCCCAAAATCTGAGGCTGTTAACAAACCTATACTTTAGAGAAATAGAGTTTAATTTTGAAAAAATACCAAAATTTTACCAGAAAAAGATTTTAAAAAAAATTTGGGCCAAATATATTTATTTTTAAAAGTCTTAATCTTATAACCTAGAGATTATTGCTAGCCATTGTTAAATTATCTTTCACAAATACAATTTTTCTTCAAAATAGTCTTTTAAACGCTTTTTATAGCTAAACACCATTAAATATTAGTAATTTATTTATAAAAAAACTTTATAATAGTTTAAAACTAATTTTATAGGAACCATCATTTTTTGGACACCCAAATCTATGGTTTTTATATTGTTTTTGTTGTTGTTTGTTTGTTTTAAATTGGTTTTTTTAATTTAAAATATTTGACTGCGGCCATAACTTTAGGATTTAATATTGTTTTTATTGATTCCAGCACATGCACACATTCCTCAATGTTTTTTAATACT
The DNA here is from genome assembly GCA_030248175.1 of Microlaimidae sp. YZB2_3. Classification (NCBI taxonomy): domain Eukaryota; kingdom Metazoa; phylum Nematoda; class Chromadorea; order Desmodorida; family Microlaimidae; species Microlaimidae sp. YZB2_3. Next base: position 13,727 of record JASAMX010000185.1, read on the forward strand.
ACATAAATTGCAATGAAGTTACAAACTGACTGTGATAGCAAATTTGCGACAATTTTGGATAAAACAAAAGGAGTCCAATCAGTCTATTGTGTGTAGGGCAATGAGTCCAATCAGTTTGACCCAGGAAAAAGTTTGAAAACACCTTAGTGACAAAAAGAGTCAAATAAAAAAACTCTCACTTTATCAGTAATGGTAACACTTAATGTAATGCCTAGTATGACAAAAGATGGCCTGTCTATGGTCCAATAATTGATATTAATTACAAAAGCCATGATTAAAAATCTGATTTTTTCTGAACGTTTGAAACCTTAAAATGTCCATATCTCAAAACAAGGTTTTTTACATGGACTCATTGTGTCATACGAACGACGAAATTTGTAGTACAACCCCCTTTAGAAAATGTGTGTAGAGTGCAAGCCCCTTTTCGAAATCCTGGCTACGCCTTTGATATCTTATAATTATTTTATTTAGCGATATTGTTATCTTTGCACCCAAACGCCTTCACAGCAAATTTGAAGATAATCATGTCAAGTATGATGGTAATTATGATACAGAAAAGATCAAAAAATTTATTTCAAGCGAAATGTGAGTCAGTTTAAAATATTGTTTTTTTTGTTATAATCTAAATATTAATTAGGTTTTATTTTTACGACTTTTGTACATTAGATTCGAAACCTGTCAGAATTTTGCAAAACGTTATATATTAGGTAGGTACCTATATATAAATATTCCAATTATGGGAAGGTAACAAATTTAACTCCCCGCAAATTTTTCGGGTATACCGCCTTCTCTCAACCCCGCCCGCCCCATATCCATCTATTGTTATTTTTACCTGAAGTCTTAAAAGGGTTGACAAAAAAGCGTTACCTCAGAAAACTCTTACTTAAACTTTTGAAATTCCCAGAACAAAAAAACGCTACCAATAGGCAATCCCCCCTCTTCCCAAAAAAGATGTAATCTAGAAGGCTACCCAGTTCACCTATGGTTAAGTAGAAATCCTTCCGGATTGTTGTTTAGAAAGAAAAGCATAGCTAAAAAAGTGTGTTTCTACGAAGCGAGTTGGGTCTCAGAAAATCCTAGGGCGGTCGGGTTTTCCCTCAACCCTCGCTTCTTAATCCCCAGCAACTTATATATTATTTTAAATAGAAATAAAGACTTTGAATACCGATAAAATATGATTAAATACTTTATACAGCTTAATTTACTGTTTCGTCAGTCAGACAAACACCAGCGACAACTAAATGACTTCAGGTATAAATTTTTTTCTATCAGTATAACGTTTATATAATTTTTTTAGGCAAGGATTAGCTGGTCACAGAACGTCTGATAACTCTTGGCAGTTTGAAAAACCACTTATTGTAGTTTACTACAATGTTGACTACACGAAAGATCCTAAAGGTTATTTTCTGTTCATTAAAAAATAGTTAATATGGGCAGGGAAAGTTCACTTAGTTTTTCCTTATAGTTATAAACAAAACGAACATAACTATTAGGTTTTCGCTCTTCGCAACATTTTTCTAATAATTATGCTGTGATCTTAAAAAAAGAGCCTTATTGTGTTTTTAACGCGTGCAATAAAAATTTATGGCAAAATTAAGCAAAGAGTTCAAAAGTTACAAAAGCTTTTTAAACCTTTGATTTTGATATCTAAGGTCTCTCCTAATTTTGTCTTGAATATGAAGAATATAGAATTATCTCGTTTAATAACAGCAATATAAGAAACTTTAACCTTGGTCTTAATCTAACAATTAAATTATTCTAAAAGGTATATTGTAACCGTTTACTGCGATATAAACAAACAATCATGTTATATTTTAAATCATCATGGTGGCGCAGCTCTTAAATTTAAAAATAAAAATAATATTTTTTTTTGGTAAAAAAAGAAGGCCTTCCGCGGTAAGATCACCTACTAAACGCAGGCCTAGGGGCTTAATTTGAGATAGGCGATTAACATCCTTCAAGTGTAATCTTACTCTATCTTACACTTTTGTCTATGTTTGTTTAACTTTATTTCTTTTATCTGTGTATACTATTTATTTATCACATTATTTAGTTCACCTTAGTTTTTTTTGGTTATTTCATTTTCAATAACGTTATTTGATGTAAAACTGACATCTTCTCCCTGCAATCCCCTAGTAGGGGTGAAGCCTTGACTAAAACTCTACACCAACAAGTGTTGGTATAGTGTATTAGGCGGTCATATGGAATATCCATAGCCGGCCCGCTTCTGCTCTAAAAAAAGTTTTATACGTATAATCACCAAAGCCATTCAAGAATTCACAGCGGTAGGAAAATTATTTCAAATATAATGATTTTCGTCGATTGATATTCATTGAGCCACCAGGACCTTTAGGCAGCACCCAACGGGCTTATGAGTACCACCTGGTTGCTGGATCTTTTCTCTCATAGAACTGAGTCCAGATTGGTATGGCTAGAAAAATGTTGTTGTACGTCGGCAACACATGGCAGTTTTCCATCTAGCAAACCAGTGGACAAAATGCAGTTTCATAGTGTATGGATTATGTACCTTTGACCTTGCAGGAACACCTATATTGTTTATGTACGACGTTAAATAGTAAGATCAGTATCAGGCGACTTAGACGAAGACCTCGAAATGGATGAACACTGCATACAGTGAACACTAGCGTTCACGGTTGCCAACATTGTTATTGATGTTGGATGAAAGTCTCAACCATGGGGGAGGGAGTGAAATTTTTTCGCCCCTCCTGGCTTGTCTTAGCGCCTGCCCTTTGCATAATCTGCATAGCATAGGGTACTAAGTTTCAAGTAATACAATACAACATAAAATAAAAATGCTCTACTCTAATAATTAGTAATAATACAAAAAAAAATACAACAACTAAAAAAATTTTGCAAGTAAAAAGGCTAATTTTTGTTCTGTATTAAAATTGTTTTACTAAACGCTGTGCAATAAAAACTGTCCGAAAAGACCAGTAATGAAAACTTTACAAGACAACTTTATTCCTTTTCTCCGATATGGCATCAAAATTCAAGTTAACTCGGAGTCACAAAGACTCTAAAAACCGTGGATGCCATACCCTTCTTCGATATCCCTTTATCGTTACGCAGCAT